>ML248600.1:68101-105358 GCA_005239495.1 Nicotiana undulata | reverse complement strand
CGAGTGTCGCCTATGAAGGGCGTGATGAGATTCGGAAAGAAGGGCAAGTTAAGCCCTAGGTATATTGGTCCATTTGAAATTTTGGACAAGGTAGGGGAGGTGGCCTAGAGACTTGCCTTGCCACCACATTTATCAGCAGTGCATCCAGTTTTTCACGTATCCATGCTCCAGAGGTATATTGCAGATCCATCTCATGTTCTTGACTTCAGCGGTGTCCATTTGGACAAGGATATGACTTATGAGGAGGAGCCTGTAGCCATATTTGGACAAGGATATGACTTGAGGTCGAAGAGTTATCCNTACCCCCATCTTTTCTCAGACTCAGGTACTTTTCTATGTCCGTTCGAGGACGAACGTTTGTTTTAGAGGTGGAGATTGTGATGACCCAAAAGGTCATCCTAAGTAATTCTAGCTAAATCTGTGTTCCGAGGCCCCGAAAGCCTCTGTTAATCTCACCTCGATATGCGTGCGCAGCCCGGGCATGTAACCGGGAAGCTTCTATGTGAAAATTTGATAAAAATGGAACTTTGAATTGAATAATTGAATAAAGTTGACTTTGATCAACATTTTTGGTAAACGGGCCTGGACCCGTGATGTGACGGTCCCGGAGGGTCCGTAGGAAAATATGAGACTTGGGCGTATGCCCGGAAGCGAATTCCGAGGTTCCAAGCCCGAGAAATGAATTTTTAAAGAAAATTGTTTTCTGAAAATAATAAAGGATTTTGAAAGTGAATAATTATGTGAAAACCGTGTTACCGGGCCCGTATTATGGTTCCGGAGCCCGGAACAGGTTTATTATATGTTATGTGACTTATCTGTGAAATTTGGTGTAAAACGGACTTGAGATGATGTGATTCGGATTAAAAATGGGAAATTTAGAAGTTTATGAAGTTTGAGAAAATTCTCTGAGTTTTAAGGTTTGATTCCTTGTTTTTGGTGATATTTCGATGATTTAAAAGCTTTAATTTGTCCGTAGGATGTTTTGAGAGTTGCGTGTGTTGTTGGTTTTGAGACCCGAGGGCTCGGGTGAGTTTCGGGTAGCTAACAGGGTGTAAAAGATAGGAAAAATCTGGTGTCTTGATGAATTGCTGGTGTCTAGGTATTGACTCTATGCGAACGCACCCAGGGGGATGCGAACGCATAGAGTAAAAGTGGGGTCTGGGTAATTTGTTCTATGCGAACGCACCCATTGAGGTGCGAACGTGGAGGGTAATGAAGTGTAAGCCATGCGAACGCACTACAGTAGGTGCGAACGCGGAGGGTAAGTGAGGC
Source organism: Nicotiana undulata (assembly GCA_005239495.1). Classification (NCBI taxonomy): domain Eukaryota; kingdom Viridiplantae; phylum Streptophyta; class Magnoliopsida; order Solanales; family Solanaceae; genus Nicotiana; species Nicotiana undulata. The sequence continues at coordinate 104,086 of ML248600.1, read as the reverse complement.
AGGGCAGTGCGAACACGGGCAGGGCAGTTACGCCCCGTAGTATTACGTCGATGGTATGCTCTTCAGCAATATATATTGCGGTGATGTTACGCTTCGCGGTATTAAGCTACGACGATGTTGCACCTGAAGTACTGTACGTTGAATTTGTCATAAGGTAATTGACATCAGTCCAAGTAAAAGATTATTTGGAGATCATATAGATTATGCTATTTCAATCAAGTGATAAGTAAATTCGTAAAGGTGAGAGGGGGAGCAAGTCAAAGAAAATGAATTTTCATCCAAGTTTGGCATGTTGGGATAAAATACGGACCGAGCTAAAATACTCGGTATTTATGGACTAGTGTCGTACGAGATACCACATAACCATGATAGTAAGGTGTATAAGGTGTGTTAAAAGTGGGTAGTACTTTAAGTAATTTGAGATAATTCCTAATTATATTGATAATTGTGTAATTATTAGTTAATGGGAAATTAACAAGTTAATCAAGTGATTAGTGGATAATTAATTCAAATATTTTGATAAGTGTTATATTCCAAACGTGGCAGCCAAGGCTTGATGGAAGTATGACTCTTACAAATCATATGGAATGGTGGCAAAAATTGGTAAGAATTGTGGCTTAGTTATCACATATGTGGGGCTCACACCGAAGGTTAAAGACTTCTCTAAAACAAGAAATCAATAATACTACAACGGTAGCTTGAAAGATATATGAGCATTTAGAAAAGCTAGTAGCAGGAATCTGATTCCATTTTCATAAATACATTGCAAAAGTTTCTACAATTAAAATTTCCTTTCCACCATTTCCTTATACAAAACCAGCATTTCGTACCTTCTGTTTTGCCTTCATCCTAATCTTATACATGATTGGCAAACCTAGAAATTTTTGTAATCACTACAAAGTAATGAAGATGGCTTCAGCAAATTCTTAAGAGATCATATTGTATGATGGTTACGTGAGTTTCTTATACAAAATTCATACGAGACTACGTAATGTTATAGCAACGGGCTTTTGCGATTCTAAAGGAGTACAGTGCAATCTTTTCCTAGAACATCATACAGATTAATCCCAATTTCAATCTCGCCGTTATGTGTTTTGTCACAATTAATGTATGCTATAGGGATTATCAAGAGGATCGACTAAGGTATGTTAAGGCTATCCCTTCTTTCTTTTGGCATGGTCCAAATTATACTGAAGAAACGAGCAAATACACAGTTTCTATAAATTACTCTATTCATAGAAATAGTAGGGGTGTCTATATTCTTGATTCCTTATGAGAATTATTATTATTTTCTGTTCATGGGTCTCAGAATAATACGCAGTTGGAAAAGTTTATCCGGAAGGAATATTTAGATTATTACGTACTTTTCATGCATTTCATACATGTGAATTGACCCATGACCAGGTGGCGTTATATACGCGTATATATTNATGTTATGAAACATATACCTATGCACGACATGACATTCATACGCATATGCATGATACTAAAAGTGATTTATTATTTACAGAGTTATCCAGACATACAGGTTGAGTCAATTACTCTATATCTCTTCCATGTCTTTTATGTATTTTTGTGCCTTACATACTCAGTACATTATTCGTACTGACATCCCTTTTGCCTGGGGACGCTGTGTTTCATGCCCGCAGGTCCTGATAGACAGGTCGAGAGCCCTCCAAGTAGGCTATCAGCTCAGCGGAAGATGTTGGTGCGCTCCATTTGCTTCGGAGTTGCTCGTTTGGTTAGTATGATTTAGACACATATTGTTTGGTAAGGCGGGACTCTGTCCCGACCTTTATGATATTTATGTACTCTTAGAGGCTTGTAGACATATGTCGTGTACGTGAAAGATTGTACGGCCTTATCAGTCTATGTTTTGAGTTTATAAATTTTCATGTTAGCCTATTAGGCTCGTATATCACGTGTATATGATGATGTAATAAGAAAGATACGTTACATTGGTACTCGGTTGAGTAAGGTACCGGGTGCCCGTCGCGGCCCATCGGTTTGGGTCGTGACAAAAGTGGTATCAGAGCAGTTCTGTCCTAGGGAGTCTACAAGCCGTGTCTAGTAGAGTCTTGTTTATGGGTGTGTCGTGCACCACACTTATAAGCAGGAGGCTACAAGGCATTTAAGATTGTCACTCTTTCTTCTTACTCTAGATCGTGTGGTAGAGCTCAGTCATAGGAATTTAAATTCCTAAATCCTATTTGTAATAAGACGATACCTATATCTGGAAAGAAGGTTGGAAAGAGAGATAGTTGAGAAAAAGCTGAGTCAGAGGAATTGAATTTTTGTATGATGCCTACGATAAGTAAATGTGAGGTTTTTAGCAGATCATGGGTGTACTGAAAGGTGTAAGCTTCCTGATAAGAAGCCTTAAGGCAAGAACGCCTATCCATCTTGATGGTGAAGGACAATGAGAGATTAAGAAGATAAATACAAGCTTCAACAAGCAAAAGAAGCAAGATAAAGAAGGGTATGAGGCGCCCAGTCAACAAAGGTTAACAATGTTTATAATTCAGGCATAGGAACATAAGCTTTTTGAGTTATATTCAATAATAACATAGGTATATACAATTGGTCGCACCCATTCCAAATATGCCCTATGGGGGTTGACGGAAGTAGTATAAGAAGATATGATGGGTGAATTGTTTGTGTCAGTTGACAGTTCCGAAGGGTATTACAAATGTGCCAATAGATCTTCTTGTGAGACACCCATATGGTGCACTCTAGAATATTACGATTAGATATTAATACTAGCATTCAGAAGATAGGCACTGAAAGCCTGGATGAGATAAATATTACCTTAAGTGTGGCTCTCATTCCTAGTAGAGCGAGGATGTTGAGCAACCCAGAGAGCCGATGAATAAAGCAAGGAGAGCTAAAGGCGAAAGAATGCCGTGTTGAAGTTTTCACAAGAAAGGGGATATGCAGAAATATTAGCAGAGTAATGAGAAGAGAGATAAGGAAGCATTATGAATAACGTATGATACATGGATAAAGACGGTAGAAAAAAAAAGAAAAAGAAGAAATGACAGTATTACATAGTCTAGTCAAGTGAATAAAGAGACGAGAGGTGACAGGTCTTAGGAAAACAAAAGAATATACGTCATGAAGTCACTTCCTCATTTTGAGAAATAAGTTCGTGACTCTAACATAAATACCAGAAGGAAAAGTTAGACCCCAGAGTAATAGAAATTAGTGTGGATTGGTGAACAAGATAAACTAAATATGAATAAAGGACGAAGTGATTTGATAATGGTTGGCATCACGAGAATTTCATATTGCCTTTTGGCAATTATAGAATGGACAACAGAAGAAGATTCACGATGAATTCGGAGAATAGTCATTCAAGGAGACGCTTCCCTAGAGCAAGCAATGTGAGCAAAGTTAAGCTTAAGAGAGTGTATGTGCCAGTTACGCTAAGTGTCACCCTCGCGAGTAAGGGAATTTGTCATCCTTGGTACAAAATAATTGCCGCAAGGCGAGTAAGGATCATTGATGTTGAAACGACGGCAAAGATGAAGGGTTTAAAACATCTATAGGTAGATCCTCGTGGTTTTAGCTTTTAGTACACCCCTAAAGGGGGGAATATGGAGTAACGTGGCATTAAGTCAGAATTAAGTGGTTCTAGTAGCTACATAATGGTAAAGGAAAAATGCGATAAATGAAAGAGGAATGAGACGTCATTTATCCAAATCTTACAGATACGCTACGATTCAAGAATATTGTGCAAGCACGGCGTCAAGGAGAGGAAGTAAAGGTTCCTGCCCGAGTTGTTATTAATAAATAAGGAGCCAGTGCGAGACATAAGTTAAGACGAAAGAAATAACCTAAGAAAGATTACGCGGAATATTGATATGAGAATGGGCCAACGAGTAGTTAGCAGTTGGTTCCGGAAGATCCTAGTTATGTCTAGACGGGAGGTTTTAGACGAACCAACAGATTGTGCAAGATAAACATAGGGAACCCCAGTATGGGGAATATTCGAATAGAAGTTGGGGTAAATAAAGATACCGTATGAGTGTTACGCAGATAAAAGAGAGTACCACTAGGAAAACTGTCAAAATATCGGTTTAGAAGCAACCCTACAAGCACATGAGTGTGGAGGTAAATAAATAAGGATAAATATAGGCGAGTACGAACATAAAGAAAAAATTCTATCAGGAATATGATGTAATGCGCTCGAAACTTCACAAGAGTCAGAGGATCTTCCCTAAATACTACAATGAAAGACTAGATGAGGAATTAAGAAAGAAGGCATCAACCTAATCTCAGTGACCTGAGGAGGAAGCGGTCTTATAATAACAGTCTTACAACAACATTGTATGCACACTATATGAAAGGGGCACCTACCATGGCTAACCAATGGGAAATAAAGTCAAAAGTAATGTTTGAGATCATATGAGTTGCACGAAAATTTCGGCATGCGCGAGAACTAAGATAAGCTAAGTATGCACGCAACAACGAGGCATAAAGACCAGGAAAAGTAATAGCTTACGTTTAAAGAAAACTGAGAAGGACCGAAAGGAATCATTTGATCAATGATCCAGTGTTAGCTACGTTATGAGCGCACTTAATATTTTGGAGTATTATCCACGCAACATATATGTTGAAAATCATACAACCGTAGATGACTCTAGTATAAGTTAAAGAAAGAATTGAGCCCATGTCATAGTCAAAGGATTGAGTTGTTAGAAAGTTGTATCACGGATATTCCATAACGCTCATGAAGGGCTAAAGTAATACCATGAGCCACAGATTAGAAGATAGCTTAAGCCTACATAAAGGTTGATCAAAGGGAAGAGGAAACTAAAGAGTTACATCAACTAAGTAGATCAAGAGTCTGATTACTGGACCTAGAAAATTATAGACCTCGTGATTGAGAACATTGCAGTATCGATCTTAATATCAGAGGTACAAGAGGGATGGTATGACAACAATATTCTAGAACGGCCCTATGATGAAGTCGGTCAGAAAATTACCAGCCTCATAACAAGTCACTACGAAGCTCCCACCGAGCTGTGTATGCACCAGAGGCGCAAGTATTATAATATAGCTTAAAGTTATGGACGTAAATTACACCTAGGTGGAATGGAAGTAATGAAAGATATTTTAAGATAAGGTAAAGGTAAACAACCTACGAGATACTCAAAGGCAGAAGATCGTGAATAGACCATACTTCAGATAAAAGGCTAGAAGCGCGGGGATTCAGTATCTAGGAATAATAGCGGCATCATCAGTAGCATATCTTCCAACCTATGGTCTAGGTATCGAAAAGCTTGACTAAGAGAGTAAAGAAGAGTTAGAGATGATGTGATGTCTCGCTTGATGTTCCAGAAAATACATGGGAATTGATCGCAAGGTAAAATATGATAGAACGACAAGGTCTTAGAAAGACAAGAGTAAAGATAAGGAGAAGGCAAGTGAGAAGGTGAAAAAAATGGATAAGTCCTCGGGATTAAGCATGTGAAAATAAAGGAGCTGAGGGTTCCTCAAAGTTATAGAAAGCTCAATAGAGCCTGAATGAACTCAAAGGAGTCTAAGACTAATAGCATTTAGAAGAGATAGAATGTTGTATAATGGGGGTGTTAGTATGATAGATAAAGGATGACATTTGGCATTCGGTTGAGTAATGATATGACGAAGAAAAGAAATGGAGCTCATAAATTGGACATGGTTAAAATACCCACGTAAAGTGAATCACATTAGGATGCAGTGAAATACAGTTATGGAAGTGTAATATCATATCACCTAGGTGGATCAGGAAAAAAAATCACTTCAAACCATGATGCAACATAAGACCTAGTGGCAATATATTACGTAAGAAATGTCGAGTTATCAATGGTTGGTTGTAGATCAACATTGAGGTGAAACAACAATCGAAGGGTAAGAATTGCAAAGTACGATATGAGATTGGGCCATCAGTCTTAAGATGAATAGTAATGAAGAACGTTAAAGGATTTAGCGTTATGCATATAAGATAGGCAACGAGAGTAACCTAAAGTTCGGTAGCAGACCTCGGTATCGCTAGATCAAAGTAAGAATTTTGGTATAATATGGCCTATTTAGAGGTAGTAAAGCTAATGACGTCCAGAGGGACAAATTGACATAATTTTGTATATGTTCACAAAGTGAAGCCTAGAGATTGGCTAAAAGCTGGAAAAGAAGAAAAGAGTCAGGCGCTCATACAGAGTTAGAGTCGTAAAGGCTTCATGATAAAAGGTAGCAACAATTACGAGATTAGAAAGATTCCAACTACAAGTCGTGGTGTGAGAAAGAGGCTTAAAGGGGGGAATGCCCTGGCCTTTGGGATTCATTCACAGAATAGTCGCCTAGATGGAAAGACGCGTACTAAAGTATTTGCAAGACCTATGGGTTATGATAATGATAAGAGCATCAGTCAACATTCGAGGACGAATGTTCCAAAGGGGAATAATGTTACGCCCCGCAATATTACGTCAATGGTATGCTCTGCAGCAATATATATTGCGGTGATGTTACGCTTCGCAATATTAAGCTACGGTGATGCTGCACCCTGAAGTACTGTACGTTGAATTTGTCATAAGGTAATTGACATCAGTCCAAGTAAAAGATTATTTGGAGATCATAAGGATTATGCTATTTCAATCAAGTGATAAGTAAATTCGTGAAGGTGAAAGGGGGAGCAAGTCAAAGAAAATGAATTTTCGTTCAAGTTTGGCATGTTGGGATAAAATACAGCCCGAGCTAAAATACTCGGTATTTATGGACTAGTGTCATACGAGGTACCACATAACCATGATATTAAGGTGTATAAGGTGTGTTAAAAGTGGGTAGTAATTTAAGTAATTTGAGATAATTCCTAATTATATGGATAATTGCGTAATTATTAGTTAATGGGAGATTAACAAGTTAATCAAGTGATTAGTGGATAATTAATTCAAATACATTGATAAGTGTTACATTCCAAACGTGGCAGCCAAGGCTTGATGGAAGTATGACTCTTAAAAATCATATGGAAAGGTGGCAAAAATTGGTAAGAATTGTGGCTTAGTTATCACATATGTGGGGCCCACACCCAAGGTTAAAGACCTATCTAAAATAAGAAATCAATAATACTACAACGGTATCTTGAAAGATATATGAGACATTTAGAAAAGCTTGTAGCAGGAATCTTATTCCATTTTCATAAATACATTGCAAAAGTTTCTACAATTAAAATTTCCTTTCCACCATTTCCTTCTACAAAACCAGCATTTCGTATCTTCTGTTTTGCCTTCATCACAATCTTATACATGATTGGCAAACCTAGAAATTTTGTAATCACTACAAAGTAATGAAGATGGCTTCAGCAAATTCTTAAGAGATCATATTGTATGCTGGTTACGTGAGTTTCTTATACAAAAATCATACGAGACTACGTAATGTTATAGCAACGGGCTTTTGCGATTCTAAAGGAGTACGGTGTAATCTTTTCCAAGAACATCATACAGATTAATCCCAATTTCGATCTCACCGTTATGTGTTTCGTCACAATCAACGTATGCTAGAGGGATTATCAAGAGGATCGACTAAGGTATGTTAAGGCTATCCCTTCTTTCTTTTGGCATGGTCCAAATTATACTGAAGAAACGAGCAAATACACAGTTTCTATAAATTACTCTATTCATAAAAATATTAGGGGTGTCTATATTCTTGATTCCCCATGAGAATTATTATTATTTTCTGTTCATGGGTCCCAGAATAATACGCAGTTGAAAAAGTTTATCCGAAAGGAATATTTAGATTATTACGTACTTTTCATGCATTTCATACATGTGAATTGACCCATGACTATATGGCATTATATGCGCGTATATATGTAAATATATGTATATGGGATATGGGAAAAGGTTATGGCGTTATATACGCACCACCACCTGATCAGCTGGTATATGATGATGATGTTGCCCACAGTGGCTGAAATATGATTCAAACGGCGTTATATACGCGTATATATGTATGTATATTCAAACGGCGTTATATACGCGTATATATGTATGTATATATATGTATATGGGATATGGGAAAGGTTATGGCGTTATATACGCACCACCACCTGATCAGCTGGTATATGATGATGATGTTGCCCACAGTGGCTGAAATATGATTCAAACGGCGTTATATACGCGTATATATGTATGTATATTCAAACGGCGTTATATACGCGTATATATGTATGTATATATATGTATATGGGATATGGGAAAGGTTATGGCGTTATATACGCACCACCACCTGATCAGCTGGTATACAATGATGATTTTGCCCACAGTGGCCGATATGATATGATGGGATGCCCTCAGAGGCTGATGATGTTATGAAACATATACCTATGCACGACATGACATTCATACGCATATGGATGATGCTAAAAGTGATTTATTATTTACAGAGTTATCCAGAAATACAGGTTGAGTCAATTACTCTATATCTCTTCCATGTCTCTTATGAATTTGTGTGCCTTACATACTCAGTACATTATTCGTACTGACGTCCCTTTTTCCTGGGGACGCTGCGTTTCATGCCCGCAGACCTCGATAGACAGGTCGATAGCCCTCCAAGTAGGCTATCAGCTCAGCGGAAGATTTTGGTGCGCTACATTTGCTTCAGAGTTGCTTGTTTGGTTAGTATGAGTTAGACGTGTATTGTTTGGTATGGAGGAAATCTGTCCCGACCTTTATGACATTTATGTACTCTTAGAGGCTTGTAGACATATGTCGTGTACGTGAAAGATTGTACGGCCTTATCAGCCTATGTTTTGAGTTTATAAATAATCATGCTAGCCTATTAGGCTCGTATGTCACGTATATATGATGATGTAATAAGAAAGATATGTTACATTGGTACTCGGTTGAGTAAGGTACCGGGTGACCGTCGTGGACCATCAGTTTGGGTCGTGACAGAAAAGTTGCAAAATGTTAGAAATCCCAGATATATAAGAATTACTCATGGCCACTGGGGCAACTGCAAGTGCAATCATAGATTAATCATCAATAGTAAACCAAGAATGCAAGCTATCAAAGAAAATGAAACAAGAGTAAGAGAAAAAAAAAGCAAAATTCATTGATAGAAGCATTGTTCAACCACAATCCACAAAAAGAAATAAAAATAGTTACCACCATGAGCAAAAAAAACAAGAAAAATCCCTAATTTGGGTCACTGAGGTTCAATGACAGGCTGGACTGCTAAGGCTGGGAAGGGGTGGAGGCTGGATTTTTGGCTTGGAGAAGAGATAACATATCCTTAAGAATCCCCTTATTCTTCTGAGAGCATCCCTCTTAGATTCAACCTCTGCCAGACGGTTCTTCGGTCTAAGTATTTTTGCATCTTTAGCCCACCCTCCTGCACAAGTGCTCTGACTTTGCTGTTCACAAGTGTCTTCCTGGATAAACCAGGTTCATTTTCAGGAACATTAACAACATAGTCACAGGCCATAAGAATATTTTTGCCAAAGCGGTCCTTGACAATGGCCATTTCTCCCTTCTTCAGGAGCACCTTATAGTGAGCCAGCATAGTTGTAAGGATGAAGCCATATGAAATGGCATGAGCCTTGGAACCATTAACCACCTGTCCAACAGTTGAATGATGAAGTAAGGCCAGTTGATCTGCTTTCCACTGTCCAGGCACTCCATGAGAACTAAGTCCATGTAGTTGTCTATGTTCCTTCTCTCCTGCCTTGGCAGTACACACTTGTTAATGAACTCAAACACCACCTTATGAGGAGGCTTCATCTCACTCTTGTAGAACTCCCTTGGTTCAACCTCTTCTTCATTTTCACAAAACCTTCTTGTAATTTGTAGAGCAGTAGGAAGAGCATCCAAGTTGGGCCACTTCTGCCTGGTGTAATCATCATAGCCTTCAGATGGAATCCCAATCACTTCTCCCAGTTCTTTGGCATCAAAAGAAATTTTGGTCCTTTTACCTGACTGGAGACTCTGCCATCCTTGACTACAACATTGGCCATGAACTCGACTATCTCACTTTTGGCCAGTCTTCCATCCAATTGAAGGACCATGTTCTTCCAGCTCTGCACCTCCAACTTATCCATCAAATAGACCATGCCAGATTCCTCCAGATCTTTCAGCAATCTCCCCTTCAAAATATTGCGCTTTCCAAACTTAGTCAAATTTTCCTTCTCTCCAGCAGACTCCTCTTCTTCTTCAGCACTCCAATCCTCCTCCTCATCAATCTGAACTTTCTTTGATTTTACTGTAGACCTGGTTCTTTTGGCTACAGTTAAGGGTGCAACAGACACAGATGCAGACTTCTTGGAAGAAGTCTTGGCTTTCTTTGGTTTGGGGGTCTGAACCTCAGCTTCAGCCATTTGTTCCTCTTGATGGACCAGGTCCATCTCCTCAGTCTCAACAGCCTCTACAGGCTCAACAACTTTCTCCTTACCCTTCTCAGATCTCTTTCTCTTACTCTCCTTCAAAGCTTTTTATAGCTCCTCCTCACTCTGCCTAATTGCACTTCTTGTAGTTCTTCCTCTTGGAAGAGGAGTTTCAAAATCAGCAGAGAGAGTGTCTTTTCTCTTCTTACTTGTTCCTACAGTTTCAACCTTCTTAGCCTTGGGAGTCCTTTTCTTCTTTGGTTTATAACTCTCTCCTAACTTCTTCATAAGGTCTGCTAAGGTCTCCTCAATATATGAACCATGTTCATATGTAGCTTTCCCAAGATTTGCTAACCCCTCGCAACCTCTCCTGAGTCACTTCCCCCTAACTCCTTGGCTCCTTCTCCTACTATCACTGGTTCAGTGCCACAGATAGCCAATGAAGTAGCTTCTTCCCCTGTTCCCCTCACATTACTCCTGCCTCCCTCTCTCTCCTTTTCTTTCTCAATTTTATCTTTACTACCTCGTCGTCGCCTATCAGGTACCTCCACATCCACCATAGACCCAATCAATACAAACCTATTCTCAAAAATTTCAGGCTCAGGCTCAGACCTACTTTTTGGAATAGATGATACATGTTCAGAATCAGATGAACTAGTTGTTTCCCCCTCAATTGCTGACTTGAAGGAGTCACTAGAATTTTTTGATTGTTTAGCTTGACTGGCTTGAAGTTTAGAATTCAACTTTTTAGCAAGAGAGCCAGTAGCCACTATTTTCCTGGAAAGCATTTTGACCCTCTTTCTCCTCTGGGTAGAGGAACGGTGGTGCTTGGTTGAGACGTAATAGGATTATGTTGAGGGGTGGTGGGATGGGATTGAGATGGGGTGGAGCTGGATTGTGAGGGCGTGGTACTGTCTTGAGGTGTGGAGAAAGAGGTCGAAGATGGTGTAGCAGGTGGTGGAGTATAAGCCATTTTGATTCTGAGTTGAAGAAGAAAAGAAAAGTATGATCAAGGTTTTGGAGCAGAGAGATGAAAGGGTTTCGACGGTTATGGCTTAGAGAAGTGATGATGATGGGGTTTTAAAGAGGATGGGTAATCAATAGATAACGAGAGTATTTTGGGTCAAAAATAAGTCTAATCATTTCTGTAAGTGTCAGTTAGAAATGACGGTTACAACTACCCTATTTTCTAGGCTTTTAATTTTGATGGGATTCTAAGAGGTGATGTAACTGGTTCAAAATTAGGATAAAGTATAGATTTTGAAAATATCTTGTTATAGGTAGAGTTCTGCTCATGATTAACTATTAATATTTCAAGATGTGTATAGTGGAGAACACATACCTCGCCTTTCAGATGAACCAGCACTGATGAACCAGGTTCATCATGTAAGAAACCTCTTGATCAAGCCTCAACTTTCAACAATAAGAAAAACATCATTAGTAACCAATGAGTCATATCAAAACATGGCAAAAGAGTATGTTGTTTACAACATGAGACTGAGCAACAATTAATCTGATTATTTACACAAATCTTAGAATTTCTAGCCAATATTGTTTTTTCATTTTCCCTTCTTTTTTTGTATTTTTTATTTGTTTTTATTTACATTTTGAACTGGTTCAGTTAGGTAATCTTAATCATCCCTAATACTAACATGTTCCTTTCAAAATGCTCTCTACTTAGTGCTTTTGTAAAGATGTCAACAATCTGTTTATCAGTAGCACAAAATTCAATAGAGATCAATCCCTTCTTATAGTTGTCTCTTAAAAAATGGTGTCTAACATCTATGTGCTTTGTTCTTTTATGATGAACGGGGTTCTTTGTCATACTGATAACACTAGTGTTATCATAAAAGATAGGGATACATCCAACCTCTATTCCAAAATCCATCAATTGTTGTTTAATCCATAATAATTGAGCACAACATGAGGATGCATCCACATACTCAGCCTCAACAATATATAGAGCTACAGAATTCTGCTTTTTAGTGGCCCAAGACACAAGGCATAAGCCAAGAAAGTGTTCCATACTTGAGGTGCTCTTTCTATCCACTAGAAAACCTGCATAATCAACATCAGCATATCCCACAAGATTAAAGTTACTACCTTTTGGATACCAAAGACAAAGATCAGTGGTGCTTTTTAGGTATCTCAAGATTCTCTTCACAGTAGTCAAGTGGGATTTCTTTGGATTAGCCTGAAAAGCCCTATGCTGAAAACCATGTCAGGTCTACTCGCAGTACGATACAACAATGAACCAATCATTCCCCTATACAACTTTTGATCAACAGATGAACCAGGTTCATCTACATCTAGTTTTGTGGCTGTTGCAATAGGAGTGTCAATTTCTTTGGAATCTTCCATTTTAAACCTTTTAAGCAATTCTTTCACATACTTTTGCTGATGGATCATAGTTCCATGTGAATTTTGTTTAATTTGTAAGCCTAAAAAGAAATTTAGCTCACCCATCATACTCATTTCAAATGCACTCCCCATTAATTTAACAAATTCTTTACTTAGTTTATCATAAGTTTCTCCAAAGATTATGTCATCTACATATATCTGAACTACCAAGAGATCTTTACCTTTTTCCTTCAAGAATAAAGTACTATCAATTTTACCTCTATTGTATTCATGCTCAAGCAGTAATTTTGATAATCTTTCATACCATACTCTGGGAGCTTGCTTGAGACCATATAGTGCTTTGTCAAGTTTGTACACATGATCTAGATTATCCTTGTTCTCAAACCCTAGAGGTTGCTTGACAAACACTTCTTCCTTTAGATAGCCATTTAGGAAGGCTCTTTTGACATCCATCTGATGGAGAGTAAATTCCATGTAAGCAACAAAGGCTATGAGGAGTCTTATTATTCCAGTCTAGCCACTGGAGCAAAAGTCTCATCGTAGTCTATACCTTCCTCCTGGATATATCCTTGTACAACCAATCTTTCCTTGTTTCTTGTCACAGTTCCATCTTCATCAAGTTTGTTTCTGAAGACCCACTTTGTGCCAATTACTTATCTATCCATGGGTCTTGGTACCAGATGCCACACTTGGATCCTTTCGAATTGGTTGAGCTCATCTTGCATGGAATTTATCCAGTCTGCATCCTACAAAGCTTCAACAACATTTTTAGGTTCAATCAAGGATAGAAAAGAATCAAAATCGCAAAGATTTTTCAAAGAAGATCTTGTTTTTATTCCAGAAGTTGGATTAGTGATAATGTTCTCAATAGGGTGATAACTTTGATATCTATGAGGTTTTATAACCAACTGGTTACTCCTTGAAGTTCCTTCAGTGCCTTGTTGCTGAGGAATAGGATTAGGGACAGGTTCCAATGAGGTTTGGGAAGTAGTTTGTTGTCCAGTTCCCCCTGTCATGTTGCCCGAGATGGATGAACATGTTCCTTCCTCCAGTGTTGCTCTAATTTGGACTGAGTTTCTGACCAACCTAATTTCTTCATCCTCTTGTTCCTGTCTCTCAGAAAGAATGTTAGTTTCATCAAAAACTACATGCACATTTTCTTCAACACATATAGTTCTTTTGTTATAAACTTTATAAGCCTTACTATGTGAAGAATATCCCAAGAATACTCCCTCAACACTTATGGGATCAAACTTACCTAGGGAGTCCTTACCATTGTTGTGCACAAAGCACTTACAACCAAAATTCCTAAGGTAGGATATATTAGGCTTTCTCCCTTTAAGTAACTCATAGGGAGTCTTCTCTACAAGAGGTCTGGTCATGCACCTATTTATGATATAGCATGCAGTGTTAATGGCTTCTTCCCAGAAGCTATGGGGTAGTATTCTAGAAAGAAGCATAATCCTTGCCATATCTTCAAGAGTTCTATTCTTTCAACTACTCATTTTGTTGTGGAGTTCTAGGGGCAGAGAAATTGTGATCTATGCCATGCTCATCAAAAAATTCAGCAAATTTAGCATTTTCAAATTCAATGCCATGATCAAACCTAATTGATGCAAGTTAATTTCCTAACTGTTTTTGAAATTTTCTAACAAAAGAGGTAAACATGTCAAATGCCTCATCTTTAGATGTCAGAAACAATGTGCAGGTAAACCTAGAATAGTCATCAACAAGCACCATCACATACCTCTTACCACCTCTGCTTAAAGTTCTTATAGGACCACAAAGATCCATATGGACCAGTTCCATCGTTCTGGTGATACTTACCACTTTCTTGCTTGTAAAAGAGGATCTTACCTGCTTTCCCCTTGCACAAGCCTCACAGACTTTGTCTTCCTTGAACTTAATGTTAGGCAGACCTATCACTATGTCCTTGGAGACTAATTTGTTGAGCTGACTCAGACTTTCATGTCCAAGTCTCTTGTGCCAAAGGAGGGGATCACTGCCCAACACACTTAAGCATGTTAATTCATTTTCTGAGAGTATGGACAGATCTATGATATATATATATATATATATATATATATATATATATATATATATATATATATATATATATATATATAATTCACTTTTTTTCCCGAAAAAATAATCTTGTCAGTGATAAGATTTATTACAAAATATTTTGTTGAGGTGAATGCTACCAAGTTACCTCTGTCACACAGTTGTGACACACTGATTAGGCTATATTTCAGGCAATCTATCAGGTAGACATTCTCAATGGAACGTGTTTCATCCTTACCTACCTTACCAACCCCAATGATTTCACTTTTCTTTCCATTAACAAATGAGACATTTCCTCCTTTGAGTTTTTCAAGTGAAAGAAACTGGTCCTTGTCGCCAGTCATGTGTTTTGAGCAGCCACTATCCATGTACCATATTTGGCTACTTCCTTTCACTTGAACCTCTGATTCCTCATATGATTCACCAATTTCCATAAGTTCTTGTTCATCTCCATCTTCTTCATCTGATTCTTCATCTGAACTTTCTCCCCAAGCAACAACCATAGCTTTTGTTGATATTTTGTTCTTATTCGGATGAACTTGTTCCTTCTTCCGGTTCCTTCGTTCAGACCTTTCCCTTTTCCATTCAACTTCCCACTGAGGGCAGTTCTTGATGTGATGATAATTTTTCCCACATTTTTAGCAGCCCTCATTGGTGGTTTTTTCCGGTGCCTTTGCCTTGTTGTAATTTCCACCTCTTGAGATGCCCTTTTTTCTCATAAGATAATTTTTGAATTACTTTGTGATCATAGCTATTTCATATTCCTCCAGTTCTTCTCCCTCAGTGATTCTCAGTGCCAAACTTCTTTCCTTTTTGGGAGCATCCATCTTCATTGTCTGCCTTCTAAGTTCATAGGCAGTGAGATTTCCAATTAGCTCATCCAGTCTGAGAGTTGCCATGTTCTTGGATTCCTGAATTGCAGTAATCTTACTTTCCCAAGAGATTGGTAGAACCCTTGTCAAAATCTTCTCAACCTTGTCTTTTTCAAGAATCGTGCTTCCCAGAGATTTTAGTTCATTTGTCAGAGTTAGTGAACCTAGTGTACATCTCTTGGATGGTCTCTCCTTCCATCATAGAGAAATTCTCATATTGAGAATCTAGTAGAGTACCTCTGGATCTTTTTACTTGAGCAATTCCTTCATGAGCCACTTGCAGAGTATCCCAAATCTCCTTGGCAGTGGTACAACTTTGAATTATGCTGTACTCATCTGGACCAAGTCCATACACAAACCATTTCTTGGCCTTAGAATTCTTCTCCCACTTTTTGAAGTCCTCAGAAGTGCAGTCATCTCTTGTCTTTGGCACATCTATTCCTTCAGTAGTCTTCTTCATGGTGGCCAAGGTACCATCAGTAACTATGTCCCACAACTTATAGTCTTCACCAATTAAGTGACCCTTCATCCTGTTTTTCCTCCAGGAGTAGTATTGGCCATTGAAGAGTGGTGGCCTAGCAGTTGATTGTCCTTCCCATATGGTGCACTCATCTTGATCTTTTCCTAAGGTGTTAGCCTCTTCAAGGATAACCCGCTATGATACCAATTGATGTTCTAAATGTCAATACCACGCAAGAGGGGGTGATTTGTGTGGTGTCCAATTTTTGCGTGAACTAGTTATAGAAGGACCAGGTTCTTCTATGTGTTCCAACTCCTACAACTTTCGGAATAATAAATACAGAAATTAAAGAACACAGAGATTTTTACGTGGAAAACACCTGGCTCAAAAGGTGAAAAAACCACGACCTACTTCCCAGTAGGATTTTCCCAAACTCTTCACTAAATCAATGAGCCAAACAACATTTACAAAACTCTTTTGTAAACCTAAGGATTACCTCTAATCCCTTTTTGGCAAACTAGCCTCTAGCTATTTGCGACAAACTCCAAGTTAGCTATAACTTGAAAACACAATACCTATTACAAATGCTTCTAGATAAAGTTGAAAAGGTACAAGTTGAAATCACCTACTACAAATAAACTAGACTAAAAGACAACAGTTGGAACTGGTTCTTCTAGCTGGTTCAAGTAGCTTCGGAGTCACACACTTAATTCTGGCACGAACTGCTTGCAAAATTGCCTTGCTAATTTTGCTCTCAATTCTTGCTTAGCCTTTGCTTTTGTGCGTACCTGTACAATAAAAACACTGAGCAATATATAGGATTAGTAAACAAGAGATTTACTAGAATTCTGATGCTACTCTTCCTTGGTGGAAGAGTTCTAGTTAATCTCAACTCCCTAAATCCTTCCTTATCTTGATTTTGTTCTTACTGAATAAGGAGTCCTTCTCCTTATAAGTTTGCAATCTTTTCGATCAGGAAATATCTCTTTAAATCACATATTTCATTTATCTCCTTCCTGTGCACCTCACGTGCCTCTTACTCTGCCTGTGTCTATGTATCCAGTGATGGACCTGGTTCAACTTTGAGTTCCATTGTCAATCTTCAAAACCATTCATCTTCTTGGGCCAACATGACCTATACTCAAANATATATATATATATATATATATATATATATATTGAAAAGCATTTTTATGTTTAAAAGACATTTATTTGAAAAGTATTTATCTGGAAGAAAACTATGGTTGAAAGACATTTATTTGAAAAAGTATATTTGAAAAGCATTTATCTTGAAAGAACTACGTTTGAAGGTTATCTATCTGAAAAGTTTTTATTCGAAGGAAGTATATCTCAGAAGAATTTTCTATTTGAGAGGATTATATTTTAAAGCTTCCAATATAAAACTTCCTGGTGAAAGTTTACATTTGAAGATTTTGACCAATTTAACGGGTTGTTGGCTCGGGCCTGNCAGTAGGATTTTCCCAAACTCTTCACTAAATCAATGAGCCAAACAACATTTACAAAACTCTTTTGTAAACCTAAGGATTACCTCTAATCCCTTTTTGGCAAACTAGCCTCTAGCTATTTGCGACAAACTCCAAGTTAGCTATAACTTGAAAACACAATACCTATTACAAATGCTTCTAGATAAAGTTGAAAAGGTACAAGTTGAAATCACCTACTACAAATAAACTAGACTAAAAGACAACAGTTGGAACTGGTTCTTCTAGCTGGTTCAAGTAGCTTCGGAGTCACACACTTAATTCTGGCACGAACTGCTTGCAAAATTGCCTTGCTAATTTTGCTCTCAATTCTTGCTTAGCCTTTGCTTTTGTGCGTACCTGTACAATAAAAACACTGAGCAATATATAGGATTAGTAAACAAGAGATTTACTAGAATTCTGATGCTACTCTTCCTTGGTGGAAGAGTTCTAGTTAATCTCAACTCCCTAAATCCTTCCTTATCTTGATTTTGTTCTTACTGAATAAGGAGTCCTTCTCCTTATAAGTTTGCAATCTTTTCGATCAGGAAATATCTCTTTAAATCACATATTTCATTTATCTCCTTCCTGTGCACCTCACGTGCCTCTTACTCTGCCTGTGTCTATGTATCCAGTGATGGACCTGGTTCAACTTTGAGTTCCATTGTCAATCTTCAAAACCATTCATCTTCTTGGGCCAACATGACCTATACTCAAAGGATATTTACTTGAAAGATATATATATATATATATATATATATATATATATATATATATATATATATTGAAAAGCATTTTTATGTTTAAAAGACATTTATTTGAAAAGTATTTATCTGGAAGAAAACTATGGTTGAAAGACATTTATTTGAAAAAGTATATTTGAAAAGCATTTATCTTGAAAGAACTACGTTTGAAGGTTATCTATCTGAAAAGTTTTTATTCGAAGGAAGTATATCTCAGAAGAATTTTCTATTTGAGAGGATTATATTTTAAAGCTTCCAATATAAAACTTCCTGGTGAAAGTTTACATTTGAAGATTTTGACCAATTTAACGGGTTGTTGGCTCGGGCCTGATGTGGAAACTATTGCAGTGTTGAGTTACTACTTGCCCTTACTGTATTGTGATTTTCGGATTTGGGTTGTGTTCCCGTCCATCCTTCTGTGTATTATTATCGTGTTCCGTTTCTGTTGTTATTATTAGATTAGTGGGTGTCTTGACTAGTCCTTGTTACTACTTCACCGAGGTTAGTCTTGATACTTACTAGGCACCGCTGTGGTGTGCTCATACTACACTCTTGCACGTTTTTGTGCAGATCCAGGTTTTGATTGTTAGTAGCTGTGCAGATCAGCGACGAGGAGACTCAAGGAAAACATGATGCTACATTCGCAGGCGTCGGAGACACCTTCCTACTTGTATTCAACTGTTCTTACTCATTTCCAAACAGTTGTATTTAGAAGTTGTAGTTAACTCTATAGAGCTTATGACTTGTATTACCGGTTTTGGGGAAATTGTAAATTCTGTAAAGATTTCTATACTGAGACTGTTAGATTTTCTTTATTATTGTTGTTATTAAATAAATGTTAGGCTTACCTAGTCCCTAAGACTAGGTGCCATCACGATACCCAACAGAGGGAAAAATTAGGTCGTGATAATTACACAGTGGTTACTGAGCTTATTACTGAATTATTAATTGTATTATACTACAAGAAAAATATGATGAGACTGAAAATTATTTATTGTTTTTGAAAGGGCATTTCTATGTTATTTTCTGTTTGATATACTAGCATGTTTTTTTACTAGTCCCCAATAAAATCGGTTGTGGTTAAGTGTTATTACTCACTGAGCTAGCGACTCATTCCCCGCTATTTTTTTTTAAACAATAGTTGACGCGGGCGAGGATTTCATTAATTAGAGCGCACAAGTTGAAAGTTCTTGGTGAGCCTCGCACTTGTTCGCATGGGCAGAGATTTTATTTGTTGTTATGGTCTTTTCTTTGAACTCTTAGAGTCTCTCCATAGTCATTCTTTTAGCGTCATAAGTATCCTTTCGTTATTATAGACTTATGATGAGTATTGCACTTTCTTATTGAAATTGGAGATAAATTAGTATTTCTGATTGTTAGTGGTTGATTAGTAATGGTGGATTTTGGTTAATTGATAAGTTGTCGATTGTTTGGTTTGATATTAGGATAGTTGGTAGTTGATTTTGAGATAGGAAATTTTTTGGAAACTCTGTCCGATTTTCTATAAAATACCGACGCGGCTTACTTGGGAGCACTTGCTCCTAAGCGTCGGTCACGATCCTAAATTGAGCCGTCGTAAATTTGGTATCAGAGCTTAGGCTGAAGTCCGGTACATGGGTCAACCCAAAGCTGCTATGCTAGATCAAGTACAACAACAGGGGGCTCAGGATGCTCCACCACCAGGGCCAATTGTTGTACCTACTGTTGCCTTACCTGCAGACGCAGTGGCAAGTTATTGAATGTGTTAGAGGCATTGATGCCTACTCAGGGTGGAAGTTCAGCCCCTCAGGCTACTTTACAGACACAAGCACCTGCATAGACTCACACTTTCGTGAATAATGAAGTATCCCTACAAGAGTTCCTGAAATTGAAATCACCAAAATTCACAGGTTCTAATAATTCAGCTCAAAGTTTCTTGGATGGGACACTCGAGGCATTACATACTCTTGGATGTTCTAGGGAGAGAGCCGTGGAGATCGTAGCATACAAACTAGAGGACATGGACAACATATGGTATGAAACTGTATTGCTAGGAAGGCCAGCATGAGCAACACCACTGACATGGGACGAATTCAGTAAGTTGTTCATGGATCATTTTCTTCCATATAGCCTGATTCAAATATATGCTAGAGACGTTGAGAGACAGGTTCAGACTCCAGATATGGATGTGTCAACATATAACACCAAGTTTTGTAAGCTAGATAGATATGCTCCTTACTTAGTGATCGGTTTCAACCCTACACCACAATAAAATAGCGAGGAGTGATCGATGCAGTTTTACCCGATAGGTCGGGATCGATTTCCACAAGGATTTAATATTGGTTGGGAGTTGGGTTTCTACCTAATTTAGCTGTGCGTGTTGTTTTTAATTGCATTTCTAACCATGATTGGGATTGTTTCTATTCTAATTTTAATGCTATTGATTGTTGAAAATAATCCAAGTACAATGTTTTTGTAGGAGTTTTTCAAATGATAAAAAGCACTAGGGAAGTGACTTCCGCCTAGGCGAGTATCTAATGGGGTTTAGAATCTAGGACAAGTTGTTGTAATTGGGGTCATGATATAACCTTCACACATAAATACTCACTCTATAACTCTCGATAGTTTGAGTGACTTTTCCCGATTAGGTTTTCTCAAGCCTAAATGGGTGATCAAACAATGCAAGTGAAATTGGCTCAAGTCGGGTATTACTATCTCTAGGTTTAACCTTTTAATTGGGGCTATTAATCTCTTTAATTCGCCCCAATTCCTTGTTATCCTATTATTCCTAGACTTAGGCCCTCTTTGTCAAGAAGAGCCTAAGTCAAAAATGCATGAATCAATGTTTGCAGCCACCAATTCTACAATTAAAGCATGAAACAAGCTAAATATCACTAACCGATAAACAATTAAGCCCTAAAATTGAAGACCTATTAAATACCCACACTAGGGTTGGGTCACAACCCTAGCTAATGGGTCTAGCTACTCATAATAATGGTAGAAATCAAAGATGGAGATGTAATAGAAGCCATAAAATTCAAATACAAGAAGCAAAATGTAAAGATAGAAGCTAAAACTACTCTAAAATTACTCAAAGTGGTAAGATACGACTGTTCACGTGCTCCCTAATACCCAAATTAACCTAAAAATGTGAAAACGATCTATTTATACACAACTAAAATTTCTAGACAAAAATGCCCCTACGGAGGTTTCGCTGACAGCATAGTAATGGGCGCGTCCGTGCTTAGCCTTTCGCGGTTGCGCAATAACGAGCGCGGTCCGTGTTTTTCTTCATTTGGATATGGCTTGCAATTTGTTTCGATGACAGCGTAAAATGAACCGCGTTCATCTGTTAAAATTCAACTTCGAGGTCTCTGAACTTCATTTCACGCTCCCAGTGGAATAGCAACCGCGACCGTGTAACTTGGACGCGGGCCGCGTTCTTTCTTTTGAGTCTACTTTGCAAACTCTCTGAATCTCTTTCTCGCTATCACCATAAATCCTGTCGCGACCGCGCTTTTGTAGCGCGGTCAGCGGTAGTGTTTGCTCTACCATTTCTGCTTCTTTGAACCTCTATCTCGCTGACCACATAATATTACCCGCCTCAGCGGTGAACCCTACGCGGCCACCTATTTCCATCGCGGTCAGCGGTTCACTGTAAGCCTTTGGCTTGTGCAAGTTTGACTCCTTCATGAGCTTATTTTGGCTTCTTTGCCTCATTTTGACCAAACCCTTCAAGCAAGTATATTAAGTCAGTTTTCGGGAATACCTTTAGCATTTTTTACCCAAAACCTAAGCAAAAGAGAGCAAATAATAGGCTAAAATCCCTAGTTATAAACTCCCCCAAACTTAAGCTTTTGCTTGTCCTCAAGCAAACAAGGTAATTCCCACCTCCGTAAGAAAAAGAAAGGAAAATCTCAGTTGTCTTAAGGTGACTTCATCAAGCATCAATTGGAACTAACAATTACCCTCAACACAAATGCATTATCAATAACATTATGCTACGACTGTTTGAGTTTCATAGGTCTAATGTGACACAAGAGCATCAAGAGTTGACTCAATTCATCATGGAACCTCGCTCTCTCACGTAGATCATTGTGGATCCCAGACTTCTTTTCCTCTACTCTCCATGAGCTCATTTCACCTTATGAAATGTCACACTCAAAACCGGTATTGTAAAGAAGTGCGCTCATCACTCTCAATAGAATGCCACAAGTCCGGCTCTAAGTACCATAGGCTTGCCCTTCATGTAAATCACCACAAATGTAAGCTCACTCAACTTGAAATTCTATAGGGCTTTAGAGGGATGTAATGAAGGCTTTTTGGATCAAGGTCGGACATAAGGAACTATGATGGTATCATCTTTCCTTAAGCACTCCATTTTCTCAACTCGGCTCATGATTTCTTGACTCTTTGAGTCATTTTCTTCTTCCTTGGGGGAACTAGAGAGACACATTGTCACCCTTTTGTTCTATATGACGATCATTTTTATCCTTTTCTCATCATTCCAAGCCTTTCAACATTGTTTTCTTGAATCCTTTCAACCTTTACTTTTATTTTGACATGCTTCTTTTTGGCTTTTCATCCTTTTCTCTGCCTTTCCTTTTCATCAATTCTTTTTGTTCTTTGAACCTTTCATCACTTTAAAATTCCTCGTCTCTCCCCCAAACTTATGTTTTTCCTATTGTATATCATGAATGCTAAGAAAAGATTGGGTGCCAATAGAGGCTCATTTTGGAACAGATGAATACTTGTAATGTTGTTATTTAATGAAAAAGGCTTAGGCTCAAAGGGGTTGACTAAGGTTATCATAATGGTAGGCTATGGAAGTTTTCAAAGTTTAAACGGGACCAAAGAGAGCCTATAATCACTTCTCAAGTCGAGCTGCACTTAGAATTTCGCCTAGAAAAATATTCGGGGCAAATGTTAGACTTGTTGGCACGGGACTTGGACTTGCAATTCAAAACCTCACCTCTCAAGTTGCTGGATTGTTAAAGAAATTAGAGTCGAGGGCCCACAACAACCCTAGCTAAGATTGAAGATCACAGATGGCTAACGAAAACCACTTGATGATAGTTTTAGTCAACTCAAGATTCTAAAGGTCACAACTAGCTAATCTCGTCAACAAACTTGTCTCTAACCATGAGGTCGAAGGTAAATGTGTTGGTGCCAAGTGAAGCTTACTTGAGTCACTTTTATTCATTACTACTATTAATTAAAAACAAAAATAAAAACAGACTCAATCCCATAAGAAGGTTGTCACACCATCCATCGTTGGGAAGAGCCGCCCGTTCACACAAACTCCACCTTTGGAAAGAACCATGGAATTAAGAAAACCAAAGGCTTATTGATCACGAAAAAATGTAAAATGAATCTACAAATTCAAAAAGAAGCTATTAAATGAAATAAGAAGCTACACTCTTAAGAAAAATTACAAAAGAAGTTATAAAGTAAAATACGGAAAGTAAACTGAATATGTACAATAGGGGGATGAAACGAATATACACAAAATGGGGATGAATATATACATGAAATGGTAAAGTTATATACATATCAAAAGTGAAAAATAACGAAAATAAAAATACGATAAGTAAGAACATAAAGAAGAATAGTATCAAAGTTATTACAAACCATCAAAATCATCATATCCAAATAAGCCCCCCCCCCAAATAAAAATTAGCATTGTCCTCAATGCTAAAAGAAAAAATAGAATAGGGGAGGGATAGAGAGTAAAGAAAACTCCCTATGAGGCCTCTGTCTACATGGGGTCACTGGTGGGGTCCTGTGGTTGTTTAGACTCATCACCTCCATCGGGGTCCTCTAGCTCAATCTCCAGGTCCTTAGTCTGGGGTATCACCACTCTCCTCACTAGCTTTCTGTTAGCCTCCTGCTCTGGTACCTGTGCTGGCTGAGCTATCTATGTTGTAGGGGAAGTCCCTCCCATAAGGAGATCTAGAGGAATGTCGCCGACGAAATTAAGCTTTGTCACCTCCTTCTTCAACTCTTCTTGACCCTTCTTTACTTTCCTCACCTGTTTACCCATCTCTTTGATTACCTTCTCATGAGCACCCAAAGACTTCATAATCTTCTTTTGGTTGGCAAGAATAGTCTTTAATGATTCCTCCACTGATGGACGCATCTGGAGCTGTGCTGGTACTGCCTAAGCTGCCACTGCACTGGATAAGGCAGATAGCTTTGATGTAGCTATCTGCATCCAGTTGTTGATGCCGTCCAATGTCTAGTTGACTCTCAGTGTAGTCTGAGGGTACGCTGATGAATAATGCACTGATGTGGAATAGAAGCAGATGGACCGGAGGGAGGATGTGGCGTGGAAGTAGATGAACCCTCGACTGTGGAAGGCTCGGACCCAATGGCCACCACCTATGGCTCTTCATACTGGCCAGTGGAGGTGGTGGCTTTTCCCTTGGACTTGGGGTTGTCTGGACCCTGAAGGGTGTACCAGGAGAATGGCCATTTTGGCTTCACTTTGGTGTCAAAATCCCTTCCTTCCACATCTTGGTCTTCTAAGTACATGGCAAGGAAGTTTGGGAAGGATATCATCTTTCATCCTTGCCAATAGCTCTGGTGATAACTCTGGCCATAATATTCCCCAGATTTATCGGGAACCCCGCCATGATAGCCGCCACAATAATCGACCGGGAGACCGGCATATCACTGTCATGCTGAGTGAGGTCTATCCAGCTGCACACGAAAGTGGACCACCCCTTTGCCTCAAATCTCGGAGTGTCCTAAAGATTGGAACCCCAGGTGTTAGCCAAGCTGGAGTAGTCCCAGGAATGGCTATCACCGATGCAAGCCATGGACTGGCTAATTCATCCAGAGCCACCTTTTCCAAATAAAGCCATGGTAGGCCTTCTCACTTATGAATTTGTCTTTCCATACCGCCGGGTTCCTTGATCTCACAAAACCCCCAGTCCGGGTGTCACCACCTCTCCCGTCATTCGGGACATCCTCGTCACTATCAACATTGACGAGGGCCGTTGTGGAGGCTAGAGTTGTAGTAGTTTGGGCAGGAGGTGTTGGTATCTCACTACCTCCCGAGCCATCAGAAGACCCAGACAAAGAGATGGATTTATTTACGAGCCAGAAAGGCTGAGATTGTGCCTCTTGATGGGTCTGGGAAACTTCTCCCTCAGAAATCTCCCGGGAGGGGACATATTTACTGGTCTCCGAAGTGTCGGGAGTGGGTCTCCAGAGGGTCTGTTTATTTTCAATGATTTTTTTAGGAGCTAGGGGTGCAGTATGTTTTTCTCTCCCCCAGCCCCGGGAGCAATCTCCCCTCCCTTGTTGTTTTTTCGAAGCACCTAAATATCTAAACATTATCTACATACACAACTAGTGAAAGCTCATTAGTAATATTACTCAATCAATTATCAAATGAAAGCAGATGAATGATCACAGGGTTTCACAGAGCAAGGTACCGCTGTCAGCATAAAAAGGGTCGCGGCCACGGAATGGCCACCGCGGTTCGCGTAAAAAGGGTCACGGCTGCGAATGACTGGGGTTCAGAATACCCAGTCTTTGAAGTTGATCCACCGCTGAGAGCGAGAAACTGGGCGCGGTTGCGAAACATGAAACGCTGACTGCATAAAAATGAAAGTCGCGAACCCAGTTGAGTAACTCTCTGAAGTCTAGGATCGCGGACCACGAAATTATCGACGCGGCCGAAAAGGCAACCGCGGGCCGCGGAAAAATCATTGAGGACGCGAATCAATTAGCCGACTCAGTACCCTACACTCATGAATGCGGACCGCGAGATTTGGGCCGCGGTGCGCGGAATTCAAATTCTATGGGCACTAAAGAACGGATTATGACCTAGGGTTTTCACTTAGCAAAGAATTTGGCAATTAAGTGATAAAATGAACAACCCCATCCCCCATTAAGCATGAAAATCAATTACCCATCCAGTTTAGTCATCAATTAAGTATGATTTTGATTCTTGGCATGTAGTAACCCTAACTAAGGAAAAGAAGAATTAGAACTACAAGAAAAGTAAACAAAGAGGCAAAATTCATACAAAATTGAGCATACCAGTTGATTGATTTGTGGTAGAAAACGATTCTCAACTAGCAGAAGATGATTGATGTGTAGAGGCGAGAGTATGAACAGTAAAGTATGGCTATGAAAATAAAGGGTTCGAAAAGTGTAAAAGGAGATGGGCCCTTCTATTTATACTTAAAACATATGGACCCTTCTATTTATACTTAAAACATATGGACCCACCGACCTACCTGGGCGCGGTCCGCGCTTTTAGCTTTTGGAAGAGCTGTTGTTGTACCAACTCCGCTGAGAGCAGAAAATAGGGCGTGGCCGCGAATGTGCACCGCTGACCGCGAAATAACCACCGCGGACGCGGAGTGAACTTCAGAGAGTTATCATTATGGACTTTTCAAGTCCGCGTCCGCTGCACAATTACGCCCCCCGAAAAGGTTACCACTGACTGCAAAATTTTGACCGCGGTTAGCATAATTGCCATCCTTAGCAAATTTTTCCAGCAATAGTCATGTACTGCACAAACAATTCCTACACAAATCTCACAACCAGTTAGTTCAAAATAGAGCCTAATCTAAGAAGAAAATTAAAAAGAAAGAAAAAAACACTTGGGTTGCCTCCCAAGGAGCGTCTGATTTAACGTCGCGGCACGACGCAAGTTACCATCATCATTGGAACTTGATCAAGGCCACCACATGGCTATCATCAAACTTTCCCAAGTAATTCTTCACTCGGTACCCATTATCACGGAAGATTTCACCATTTTTTTTCTTCAAGTTAAGTGCACCAAAAGGTGTTACATGCACTACTTCAGGGGCCACTCCATTTGGACTTAAGCTTTCCCATAAACAGACGTAACCGGGAGTTGAAACGAAGGACCAAATCACCCTCCTTGAATTCCTTTTTTCCGGCATATTTGTCGTGCAAGTATTTCATATTCTCCTTGTACAATGATGAGTTTGAATAGGCATGAAACCAGAACTCATCTAGCTCATTGAGTTGTTCCACCCGGTGATTTGCTGCAACATCCCACTCAAGATTTAGCCTCTTCAAGGACCACATGGCTTTACGTTATAGCTCAACCGGCAAATGACACGCTTTCCCAAATACCAACCGGTAAAGAGACATACCGATTAGAGTCTTAAATGGAGTCCTATAATCCCACAACACATCATCGAGCTTCCTTGACCAATCCGTTCTATTTGCATTCACAGTTTTTGACAATATTCTTTTGATTTCCCTGTTTGAGACCCCCACTTGTCCACTAGCTTGGGCGTGATAAGGAGTTGATACCTTGTGATTGACACCATACTTTACAAGCAAAGTGTCAAATACCCTATTGCAGAAATGAGACCCCCCATCACTGATAATTGCCCGAGGAGTACCAAATCGTGTGAAGATATTTTTCTTGAGAAATGCCACCACACTCCGAGCCTCGTTATTGGGTAAAGCCACGACATCTACCCACTTCGAAACATAATCAACGGCCACCAAAATGTAAGTGTTGCCACATGAACTCACAAAAGGCCCCATGAAGTCTATGCCCCACACGTAAAAAATGTCAACTTCAAGAATAGTGGTGAGAGGCATTTCATCTTTCTTCGATATTCCCCCAGCTCTCTGACATTCATCACATCTCTTGACAAGCTCACTTACATCTCCATACAAGGTTGTTCAATAAAAACCACAGCTAAGAACCTTGGAAGCAGTTCTCTCCCCACGTGATGACCAACGTAGGGAGAGGAATAACAAGCATCAAGTATACTCATTTGCTCCTCCTCTGGGAAACATCGACGAATCACCCCATCATTGAAAATATTGAACGAATAGGGCTCATCCCAATAATACTACAAACTATCCCATTTGAGTTTCTTCCTTTGGTTAGAAGAGAGCTCACACGAGACAACGTCGGTAACAAGGAAATTGGCAACATCCGCGAACCAAGACATACCATTCAAAGAAACCAAGAGGAGTTTCTCATCCGTGAATGCATCATTAATTTCAATACCATCTTTGGGCCTCCCATCCTCTTCTAAGTGGGACAAATGATCCGCTACCTGATTTTCACTTACTTTTCTATCAATGATCTCGAGGTCAAACTCCTAAAGCAACAAAACGCATCTCATCAATCTAGCTTTAGAGTCCTTCTTGGTCATCAAGTAACATAGCGCCGCGTGATCGGTGTGAACAATCACTTTGGCACCCATGAGATAAGGCCTGAATTTCTCCATGGCAAACACAATTGCTAACAACTCTTTCTCCGTCACTGTATAATTAACTTGGGCATCATTCATCATTTTTCTTGCATAGTACATCGGATGAAATATCATGTTCACCCTTTGCCCCAAAACTGCTCCTACCGCAACGTCACTTGCGTCGCACATAAGCTCAAAGGGTGAGCTCCAATTGGGTGAGGTAATGATTGGAGTGGTTGTCAATTTATACTTCAGGATCTCAAAAGCTTTCATGCACTCTTCATTGAAATCAAACTTTGCATCCTTTTCTAGCATCTTGCACAAGGGATTCACCACTTTGGAGAAGTCTTTGATGAACATTCGGTAGAACCCCGCGTTCCCAAGAAAACGCCTAACTACCTTGACATAAGTAGGAGGAGGTAGCTTTGAAATCACTTCTATCTTCGCCTTGTCCACTTCGATTCCGTTCTTTGAGATCTTATGGCCGAGGACAATGCCCTCCCCGACCATAAAGTTGCATTTTTCCCAATTAAGCACAAGATTTGTCTCTTCACATCGGGCTAGAACCTTGTCAAGATTTTCCAAGAATTCTTCAAATGAGTCCCCAACAACACTAAAATCTTCCATAAAGACTTCGAGGAAGTCCTCCACCATGTCCGTAAATATAGCCATCATGCACCGCTGAAAGGTAGCGGGTGCATTACACAATCCAAACGGCATCCATGAAATGAAAATGTTCCATACAGGCATGTGAAGGTAGTTTTCTCTTGGTATTACGGGGCTATGAGAATCTGGTTGTACCCTGAGTACCCATCCAAGAAACAATAGTAGGCACGCCCGGCAAGTCTGTCTAACATTTGATCAAGAAAGGGCAATGTAAAATGATCTTTTCGGGTCACTTTGTTCAACTTTCGGTAGTCCATGCATACCCTCCATCCGGTCACGGTCCTAGTAGGGATAAACTCATTTTTCTCATTTGTCACAACAATCATACCCCTCTTTTTCGGCACACATTGCACCGGTGAAGTCCATCCACGATCCGAAATAGTATACACCACCCCTGCATCAAGCCATTTGATTATTTTCTTCTTGACCACCTCTTGCATAGCCTCGTTCAACCTCCTTTGATGTTCTACAGAAGTTTTTGCATCATCCTCAAGTATAATTTTAGGCATGCAAAAGGCTGGGCTTATGCCCCGAATGTCAGCTAAGGTCCATCCAATTTCCTTTTTTCTTCTTTGAAGAACCTCAAGAGTGGAGTGTACCTGCACTTTGGTTAAGAAAGCTAAAGGAATAACATGTAATGCAGAATATGGGCCTAAGAATTCATACTTGAGGTGAGAGGATTGAGGCTTCAACTCCAATGTTGGTGGCTCCTCGATCGAGGGCTTTGTCGGTGGAGTCTTTCAATTTTCCAAGTCCAAGGAGAGTTTACGGGGTCCATATGAGTAGGATCCCATTCCTTGCAATGCATTTGCACATTCAACCAAGCCATCCCTTTTATCATCCTCATGGTGTAACAAAAAAGCTTCCATAGGGTCTTCCACATTGATAATTGCACTCGTATCATCAACTATCACCTCCGTCACAAGATCCACAAAAGAGTAAACCTCATTACTATTCGGCTGCCTCATTGATTTGCAACATGGAATACATCATTTTCATAGTCCACCCGGAAGGTGAGATCCCCTCTTCCACATCCACCAATGCCTTCCTTGTTGCTAAGAAAGGCCTTCCCAATATTATAGGCACCTTATGTCGACTTCGCAGCCGAGAATCATAAAATCAGCGGCCAAAATAAACTTCTCAACTTGGACAAGAACATCATCAATAATAGCAAAGGGCCTCTTCGTTGTTCTATCCGCCATTTGAAATCACATTGAAGTAGCTATTGGTTGACCAATACTCAAAGTTTTGAATACGGAGTAAGGCATCAAATTTATACTTGCTCCCAAATCACCCAAGGCCTTTGCAAAATCCGCACTCCCAATGGTACATGGAATTGTAAATGTGCCGGGATATTCAAGCTTTGGAGAGATCGAGTGCAAACTTGCACTAACTTGATGAGTCATTTTGATGGTCTCACAATCCATAGATCTCTTTTTAGTAACCAAGTCTTTCATAAACTTTGCATATCCCGACATTTGCTCAAGAGCTTTTCCACCAAGGGCACATTGATTGACAAGCTTTTCATCATCTCAATAAACTTTTTGAATTGGTTTTCATTCTTTTTCTTTGCAAGTCTTTGAGGATAAGGTGGAGGAGTCCTTGGCAAAGGAGACTTGTCTTTTGGTACTACCATTTTTGGTATGTCTATCACGTGTTCCCTAGACGGGTTCACGTCATTTTGAGTCTCCTCCTCGTTGTCATGAATATCAATCCTCACTTCATAGTTCAAATTCTTAACACTCACTTGCTCATCAACTATGGGGTCATCATCATTTCACACCACAACATCATCACTCACAACTTTCTTTTGATTGGAGGTACTTGTTTCACCACCTCTACCGCTCCCTGTGGTCACCGCCATGGCACGACCTGTATTGTTCCCACCCTTTGGGTTTACTACCGTGTCACTTGGTAGTACCCCCTTAGGGAGAGTGTTCAATGCTTGAGATATTTGACCCATTTGTACTTCAAGGTTTCAGATGGAAGTAGTGTGGGAGGAAATTTGAGCATCGGAATCAGCATTCCTTTCCATCATTTGTTTGAACATATTCTCTATCCGCCCCATTTCATTATTTGAAGAACTTTGCCCTTGAGATTGATATGGAAGTGTATTATTGGGTTGTTGATACATCGAGGGCCTTTGAAAGCCCAACCCTCGATTTGCATTACCTCCACAATTTTTGTTGTTATTTCTATTCCAATTGTTATTGCCACCCCAATTCTAGTTGTTGTTCCCCCAATTGTTTGAGTTGTTGTTGTTATTTTTCCAATTTCCTTAGCCTTGATTGCCCCAATTCTGATTATTCCCTTGCGATCTCCATTGTTGATTTGGAGCATTTCTCCGTTGTCCTTGATAGTTGTTGGCTGGCTTTGGTCATCATACGACTCATCTTGGTTGTATCCACTTCCACTCTGTTCATATTGATCTTGATCGCTTTTCACTTGCTGGCCACGCTGCCTCCTCTAGTTGACCATGACATTTACCCCTTTATGGCATTAACTTGCTTAGGCCTCTGCACTTGCTGAAGCTAAGCCTTTGCTAGCTGATTCATAGTAGTAGTCAACTCTGCTATGGATTGTTCGTGGTCATGAAGTTCCTTGTGAAGATGGATCACGGTTGGGTCACCTTGAGGAACATTTTCCCGACTTTGCCAAGATGAAGAAGTGTCAGCCATCTCATCAAGTATGTCACAGGCCTCGACATAAGGTACCCCTGTTAACTGGTTCACCACACATTGATTGTTCGTGTTTATACCCCGATAGAATGTTTGTTGGATCATACTTCCGTCATGTCATTATTGGGGCATTCCTTGACCATTGTTCTATATCTCTCACAGATTTCATGTAGGGGTTCGTTAGGTTCCTGCTTGAAGGCTAAGATCTCATCCCTTAATGCTGCCATATGTCCCGGTGAGAAAAACTTGGCTATAAACGTTTCAGCAAATTCATCCCAGGTTGTTATAGAATGGTTTGGAAGCCTTTCGAGTCAGTCCAAAGCTTTCCCTCAAAGTAAAAAAGGGAACAATCTCAGTCTCAATGTATCCTCCGACACGTTTGTATGTTTTCTTTCCCAACGGGTATCTACAAAACCCTTTAGATGTTTATACGCATTCTGATGGGGAGCGCCAGTGAAGAACCCTCGTTGCTCCAATAAGGTCAACAAGACATTTGTAATCTGGAAATTGCCCGCCCGGATTTGGGGTGGGACTATTGCACTTGAGTAACCTTCATTGGGAAGCACCCGATGAGCTGCCCATGGAGGAGGTGGGGAAGGGCCTGGAATATTATCATTGGCCTCGCGACCTCTTCTTTGAGCTTGAGGTACTAGATGCACCTCATCCTCACCATTATCATTTACTTCTTCTCTCGGGAGAACATTGCCGAGAGGATCAGCCATTTTGTACCTAAAGTGATTATCACACAAAAGTTAGTAAAAAGAAGGAAAGAAAAACAATACACACAACTAGTCAGATAGATTGCCAAAATCGTTTAACTCCCCGACAACGACACCAAAAAGTGATCGGTTCCAACCCTACACCACTATAAAGTAGCTAGGAGTGGTCGATGCAGTTTTACCCGATAGGTCGGGATCGATTTCCACATGGATTTAATATTTGTTGGAAGTTGGGTTTCTACCTATCTAGCTGTGCGTGTTGTTTCTAATTGCACTTCTAACCATGATTGTGATTGTTTCTATTCTAATTTTAATGCTATTGATTACTGAAAATAATCCAAGTACAATGCTTTTGTAGGAGTTTTTCAAATGATAAAAAGCATTAGGGAAGTGACTTCCGCCTAGGCGAATATCTAATGGGGTCTAGAATCTAGGACAAGTTGTTGTAATTGGGGTCGTGATATAACATGCACACATAAATACTCACTTTATACCTCTCGATAGTTTGAGTGACTTTGACCGATTTGGCTTTCTCAAGCCTAAATGGGCAAACAATGCAAGTGAAATTGGCTCAAGTCGGGTATTACTATCTCTAGGTTTAACCCTTTAATTGGGGCTATCAATCTCTTGAATTCACCTCAACTCCTTGTTAGCCTATTTTTCCTAGACTTGGGCTCTCTTTATCAAGAAGAGCCTAAGTCAAAAAGGCATGAATCAGTATTTGCAACCACCAATTGTACAATTAAAGCATGAAACAAGCTAAATATCACTAACCCATAAACAATTAAGCCCTAAAATTGAAGACCCATTAGATACCCACACTAGGGTTGGGTCACAACCCTAGCTAATGGGTCTAGCTACTCATAATAACGGTAGAAATCAAAGATGGAGATGTAATATAAGCCGTAAAATTCAAATACAAGAAGAAAATCTAAAGATAGAAGCTAAAACTACTCTAAAATTACTCAAAGCGGTAAGATACGGCTGTTCACGTGCTCCCTAATACATAACTTAACCTAAAAATGTGAAAACGATCTATTTATACACAATTGAAATTTCTAGACAAAGATGCCCCCACGGAGGTTTCGCTGACAGCATAGTAATGGGCGCGTCCACGCTTGGCCTTTCGCGGCCGCGCAATAACGAGCGCGATCCGTGTTTTTCTTCCTTTGGATATGGACTGCAATTTGTTTTGCTGACAACGTAAAATGAACCGTGTCCGCGTATTTTGGAGGCAGACCGCATTCATCAGTTAAACTTCAACTTCGAGGTCGCTTAACTTCATTTCACGCTCCCGGCAGAATATTGACCGCGTCCGCGTAAGAGTAATATGTGGCCACGTAATTTGGACGGGGGCCCCATTCTTTCTTTTGAGTCCAGTTTCCAAACTCTCTGAATCTCTATCTCGATGTCACCATAAATCCTGTCGTGGCCACGCCAATGGTTTCACGGCCACGCTTTTGTAAAGCGGTCGGCGGTGGTGTTTGCTCTAAGTTGTAGCTTCTCTGAACCTCTATCTTGATGACAGCGTAATATTATCCGCCTCAACGGTGAACCCTACACCACTGTGTATTTCCATCGCGATCAGTGGTTCATTTTAAGCCTTTGGCTTATGCAAGTTTGACTCCTTCATGAGCTTATTTCTGCTTCTTTGCCTCATTTTGACCAAATCCTGCAAGCAAGCACATTAAGTCAGTTTTCGGGAACACCTTTAGCATTTTTTACCCAAAACCTAAGCAAAACAGAGCAAATAATAGGCTAAAATCCTTAGTTATTACTTAGTGCCTACTGAAGAAGCTCGAGTTCAGAGGTTTGTTGATGGATTGGTTAGTCGTCTATACACTGCATTAGCCTCACATATGAAGACTTTATCCTACTCTGATGTAGTCTACCTTGCTATAAAGATTGAAAACAAGGGACGTGATGAGCGTGCAGCAAGTGATTTACGTAAGAAGGCCAAGACAGGAGGGTCTTTTAGTGGCGGTTTTAGTGAAAATCGAAGAGCAGGAAATCAGGGACAACAACAACAGGGTTATCAGTCAGGGAAACACTTGTCTTCATAGTCCACATACAGACCACATTATAGACAGGGTTGTGTACGACTAAAATTGGGAAGGCCAATTCTATGTTTATTATGACATTCGGTAGCTTATTTGCATAAGATCCCAAGTATGGCCCAAGGTCCGACCTCGAGACTCCCTTACATTCAACCTCGAGGAAATACGGCCCCAGGATTGGCATAAGGGGGTGGCACGAAGATTGAGGCAAACAAATATGTGACAACGTACGACTCCGTACTCAGACATTAACTAGCCGAATCAATCACAAATCTTTGTAATAAATGATAATGTACTATGTTGGGATTTCTCCTCCTATATATAGGTGGACCCCTATTATTCCAAGGACACACAATATTGAATACAAGGAACAAGAACATTCTCTGCTTCATTACTCAAACATTCTCTATTTCTCTCTGTTAGCTCATTTACTTACATTTATTACTCTTCATTAATTGTTCTTCAGTTATAGCTCAGTATTGATCATAAATAGCATACTTTGAAGCCTATAAAGTTGTTATCGCTTCATCGATCTCCCAACGGTAGCCCCGAGCCTCTATCTCAAGGACCCCCCGAGGCCAGTATCGAACACACGATTTGAGGCCTCTTGGTTTGCTTGCTCTCGATTTCATATTGCTTTTACTCTATCTGCTTCCGTCACACTTAACATCAACTACCTAACCACTAGCATTAAACTAAATCGCATATTTTTAGAACCACATAATTAAATATAATTGTAGTTACCGTTATCAAGGTAAACAGTGTGGCGCCCACCATGGGGCTAAAAATAATAGTGATTGTTTTAGTGTTGGTTCGCCGAAAATCGCAAGTTATCTTTCACAGCTTTTCTTGTCCAAGAACCTTTGATTTCAGGTCAAAATGTCTGGCTCAGCAAATGCATACGAAAATAGTAGCTTTGGGGACTTTGGAGAAAATGATGTAACCATCCTGAATGCTAGTGTACCGCCGCGAAACCCTGGTAGTGCAACGGAGCCAACCCCTGAGGACACGGACTCAAATAATGGCCAGCACAACGATGTCAGTCCTCACACTGACAGGAGCGCGCACCGAGAAGGCCAACAGGGAGAGCGGGAAACTACCGCTCGCAGGAAAGGAGGGGACAATCTCCAAATGAAATTAGAAATGCTCCAGGCACAATAAGCAGCGATTACTCAGCTGCAAAACCATCAGATTATCTCAGGTGTGTCAGCATCAGCGACAACCCCCCAAATCTGACCGGTACCAAAAAGGCCAGGGAATAAAAGACCGACATCCAATCCCACCATCGTAAAAATACTCGAAGAACTCACCAGGAGAATAAAGTCAAGGCTCCCAGAAAG
>ML248600.1:23529-67858 GCA_005239495.1 Nicotiana undulata | reverse complement strand
GGGGGGGGGGTAAGGCAGCGACCCTACATCGAGAAATGAAGAAGCGTTGTGAGGAGCAACGCACCCCAAGCTAATCCAAAGACACACCGAAGCAGGGTGGCAGACAAAGCTAGGTACGGTGGGCACACAGAGCCAACAATGGTGTCCCAATCGACCCAATACAACTTCGGGAATGACGTTTCAGACATTGTATCAGCCATGAGTAGGATAAAAGACACCAGATGGCCAAAACCCGTACTAAAAGACCCTTCGCAGAAGGACCCTAACCTAACATGCGAGTTCCACGGTACCGACAGCCATAAAACTGAGGATTGCAGAAAACTCCAAAAGGAAGCAATCTGATTAGCCGTCAAAGGATACCTGCAAGAGTTCGTCAGCAGCCGAACCATAAATCTTCCCCAAGGAGGAGCAACAACTCAAAAAAAATGAAGCAAGAAAGATCCAGCATTTCGTGTATATGATCGTCGGGGAAAACGACATCACTTAGGGGCCCGTGATTAAGCGGGCGAAAGTATCAGCTGCAGCAACAGAGCAGATTCGGAGCCATGTACCCGGAGATATTCTTACATTCAGCGACGGGGATCTCGAGACCCCGCCTCACCCACATAATGATGCGCTGGTAATTTCCTTCCTCTTGAATAACGTTCAAATTAAACGCGTACTTGTGGATCCAGATAGTTCGGCCAACGTAATCATGTCAGAAGTAGTGGAACAACTCGGGATGTTTGGCCGAGTCATGCCCACCTCACTAACCCTCAACGGATTCAACATGGCCGGCGAGACGACGAAAGTAGAGATTACCCTCCCACTTAACGTATCGGGGACAGCCCAAAACACTAAGTTCAATGTCATCGGAGGAACGGGAGAAGAGAATGACCCTTGAGGAATCAGACGCAACCAAATCAACAGTAGAAGAGCTGGAGCAGGCAATCCTGGTCGACCATTCCTCGGATCGAAAGGTATACCTGGGAAAGGGGTAAACCCCCGAACTCAGGAAAAATTTCATTCAGTTTCTTACCAATAACATCGATTGTTTCGCTTAGTCCCATTTATACGTGACAGGGATTCCGCCCAAAATAACCACCCATTGGCTAAGCGTCGACCCCAGGTTAAAACCAGTAAAGAAAAAAAGGAGGCCTCAATCCGAGGTAAAACACGCATTCATCAAGGATGAGGTAACGTAACTCCTCAAAATAGGTTCTATTAGGGAAGTAAAATACCCCGATTGGCTGGCCAATGTGGTGGTAGTCCCCAAGAAGGGGAATAAATTAAGAATGTGTGTGGATTACAAGGACTTAAATAGGGCGTGCCTTAAAGATTCATTCCCGTTGCCTAACATCGACCGTCTGATCGATGCCACGGCCGGGCACGAGATCCTCACCTTTCTTGATGCTTACTCAGGATACAATCAAATTCAAATGAACCCCGAGGAGAGGGAAAAACTTCGTTCATCACGAAGTACGGTACATATTGCTATAACGCCATGCCCTTCGGGCTGAAAAACACTGGAGCCACGTACCAATGGTTGGTTAATAAAATATTTGAATGCCAAATAGGCAAAGCCATGAAAGTATATATTGACAATATGCTAGTTAAGTCCCTACGCGTAGAGGATCATCTAACCCATTTGCAGGAAACGTTCGATATTCTCAGGAGCTATAATATGAAGCTCAATCCCGAGAAATGTGCCTTTGGAGTAGGATCGGGAAATTTTTTAGGTTTCATGGTGTCAAACAGGGGGATCAAAATCAATCCCCACAAAATCAAAGCCACCGAGGAAATCACGGTGGTTAATAACGTGAAGATCGTGCAATGGCTGACCAGGCGGATAGCGGCCTTAGGACGATTCATATCAAGATCGTCAGATAAGAGTCATCATTTCTTCTCCTTGCTCAAAAAGAAAAATAGCTTCGAATGGACTCCCGAATGTCAGAATGCCTTGGAAGAGTTGAAGCGGTATCTGTCGAGCCCACCTTTGCTCCACACCCAAAAGGAGGATGAAACATTGTACCTATACTTGGCCGTGTCAGAGGTAGCGGTAAGCGGTGTGCTAGTTCGGGAGGAACAAGGTACGCAATTCCCTATCTATTATGGGAGTCGTACCCTGGGCGATGCCGAAACCATTATCCCCTTCTGGAAAAATTAGCCCTTGTGCTAATTAGCGCGTCTTGAAAATTATTACTTTATTTTTAATGCCATTGCATTTGCGTCTTAACGACGTACTCGCTTCCAAACATATTTCATAAACCCGAGTTGTCGGGCCGATTAACCAAGTGTACCATCGAACTCGGAGGGTATGATATCGAATATCAGCCCCAAACGGCTATCAAATCCCAGATTTTGGCAGATTTCGTAGCCGACTACACACCCGCCCTGGTGCCCAAAGTAGAAAAGGAACTGCTATTGAAAACGAGCACATCTTCCGGGGTATGGACCCTGTTTACTGACGGTGCCTCCAACATGAAAGGGTTCGGGATAGACATAGTTCTAAAGCCGCCTACGGGCGGCATGATCAGACAATCTAAAAAAACTACAAAATTGACTAACAATGAAGCCGAGTATGAGGCTATGATTGCAGGTTTGGAACTAGCCAAAAGCCTCGGGGCCAAATTCATCGAGGCCAAATGTGATTCTCTTCTAGTGGTTAACCACGTGAATGGGAGCTTCGAGGTATGAGAAGACAGAATGCAGAGGTACCTCGACAAGACTCTAGTCACGATGCACCTCTTCAAGGAATGGACCTTGAACCATGTACCTCGAGAGTAGAATAGCGAGGTTGTCGCCCTCGCAAATCTAGGGTCGTCCGTCGAAGAAGATGATATACTCTCGGGAGCTGTTGTCCAGTTAGCCAAATCAGTGATCGAAGAAGGCCGCGCCGAAATCAACTCCACCAGCTTTACATGGGATTGGAGGAACAAATACGTCAGTTATTTGAGATATGGAAAACTGCCCGCAAAAGCGAAAGAATCAAAGGACTTACGGACCAAGGCAGCTCGATTCTCGCTCGACAAAAACAACATCCTATACAGGAGGACCTTCGACGGTCCCCTAGCGATATGCCTGGGACCGGGTGACACGGAATATGTGCTTCGGGAAATCCACGAAGGTACCTGCGGGAACCACTCTAGCGCTGACTCCTTAGACCGAAAAGTGATTAGAGCAGGTTATTACTAGGACAGCATGTGAAAAATGTCAAAGGTTCGCACCCATGATCCACCAACCCGGTGAACAACTACATTCAGTCCTGTCACCATGGCCGTTCATGAAACGACAGATGGACATCGTCGGACCGCTACCAACAACACCGGGTAAAGCTAGATTTATTCTGTTTATGACTGACTATTTCTCGAAATGGGTGGAAGCAGAGGCCTTCGAGAAGATAAGAGAAAAAGAAGTCATTAATTTCATATGGGACCATATTTTATGCCGATTCTGGCTCCCCTCCGAGATAACCTGCGATAATGGAAAGCACTTCATCGGGGGAAAAGTAACGAAGTTCCCCGAGGAACATAAAATCAAGAGGATCCTCTTCACACCCTACCACCCATGCGCCAATGGTCAAGCTAAGTCTACGAACAAAACCAGCATTCAAAACTTGAAGAAGAAGTTAGAAGGCGCCAAGGGTAGATGGAGGAAATGTTGCCCGAGGTCCTATGGGCATATCGAACCACTCCCAAATCGAGCACGGGGGAGACGTCGTTCTCTCTGGTATATGGGTCCGAAGCCTTGATACCGATCGAAGTAGGGTAACCGAGTGCCACGTTCTGGCATGCTACAGAGGATTCAAACAACGAGGCCATAACTGCAACCCTCGAACTACTGGATGAGAAACGAGAGGCTTCACTGGTCTAGATGGCCGCGCAGAAACAAAGGATTGAGAGGTATTATAACAGGAGAGCAAACCTCTGACACTTTGGAGTCGGAGACTTAGTCTTGAGAAAGGTCACTTTAAACACTCAAAACCCTAATGAGGGAAAGCTAGGCCTGAGCTGGGAAGGGTCGTACCATGTACTCGGAGTGATTGGCAAAGGATCCTACAAGCTCAGTACCATGGAAGGCGAGCAATTCCCGAGCAATTGGAACATATCCATGCTCAAACTCTACTACTGCTAAGGTAACGTTATGACCCCGTTTCTTTTCATTCTCCCCAAGCTAATCTCCTGCAGATATCCGACGGAAGACGCCGGAACAACCGTCAGATTCAAAAGGCCCCTGGATCGTCAAAAGCGTTGCACTCTTTTCTTTCGATCGGGTTTTACCCCTGAAAAAGGGTTTTTACCGACAAGGTTTTTAACGATGCAACATCTATGTGTTCGATAGGAAGAACTTAAACAAGCATTCAAGGCTTCTCTCAAAGCAACCTCAAATGCTGGAGGACATTGCCTCGGGAGGTCTCCCCAACAAAGCATCAAAGTAAGACGAAGAGGGTTGCGGTAGAAAAATGATGTATCGGGCCAAACGGTCAAATGAACCGCGTACGCATAGAAGGATCGAGCCCTCGATGACAAAAACGTGTATGCTTGTACCAAACAATCAAAGGAATATTTTCGTCACCAGAAAACTTCTGCCATTCAAAGAAACTGCCATCTTCGCAAGGAAAGGCCTTAGGGCCGAAAAATCCTCGTTGCCTCGGGGAATATCATTAGCATCCTTTTCATTAAATTGTCAAACCCGAGTCGTAAGATCCCATGCCGGTAACCTCGGGAGCGCTTGAAATTGTAAGACCTCAAGTGAGGCTTGCCCAAACCATACAACCTTATAAAAGTCATAGTCCCGACTTCAAAGCCAAGGCTATTTATTCAAACTTATGAGACCCTTAAAAGGGCATACTCTCGAATATAGATGCCGAGGATACGATACTCGATACTAAAGGCTTCGGCTAAATACAATACGACCCCGATCGATAGGCTACGGCCAAAATAACACAACTCGGGGACGCCCGACCGTTGCGATGAAATCAAATCCTTCGAAGTTATTTCGAAAATAACCAGTTAAACCATGCTAGCCTCGACCCACATAAAAGAGCTTCGATCATTTTCATGTCACTTCTAAAAAAGAAAGTGTTTGAAACAAGTTCAGCCATAGGGCAAAACCTTCCGAAGTGCTCACCTATCATCGCATAACGACTCGTAATCGAGGTTCTTATCAAACCGTCAAAAGAGTCAGACGAACGCAAAATATCTAGGGCATTAATGAGGTAAAACATAGCCATACTAAAGTCGCGTAAGGGCCTTGAAGCCAACACAAAAAGTCTTCGGGCTAATTCAAAACCTAAAGGGTCGATGAGCCCGAGCGGTGACCCGGCTCGGAGACTGAGCCCAAAATGGTTAAATAACGTCGCGTAAAAGCCTTGAAGCCAGAGCAAAACGCCTTCGGGATAATTCAAAACCTAAAGAGTCGATGAGGCTGAGCTATGACCCGGCTCTAGGACTGAGCCCAAAATGGTTAACTAAAGTCGCGTAAGAGCCTTGAAGCCAATGCAAAAAGCGTTCGGGCTAATTCAAAACCTACAGGGTCGATGAGCCTGAGCCGTGACCCGGCTTGAGGACTGAGCCCAAAATGGTTAACTAAAGTCTTGTAAGAGCCTTGAAGCCAATGCAAAAAGCCTTCGGGCTAATTCAAAACCTAAAGGGTCGATGAGCCCGAGCAGTGACATGGCTCGGGGGCCGAACCCGAAATGGTCAACAAAAAATGCGTAAGAGCATGGAGCCAGCTTAAGAGGCCTCGGGGCCAACTCGAAACTTGAAGGGCCACTAGGCTCGAGCCATAGCTCGACTCGAAGACCGAGCTCTAGATGATTAACTAGGAACATCTAAGGGCAGACGAGCAAAAGCCTCCGGGCTAACTTCAAAGGACTTGTAGGCCAATTAAAAGGCCACATTAACCCCATATTAAAAGACACCCAAAGGACAACGCATAAGAACCTTGAAGCTAGCATGGAAATCTTTTAAGGCTGACTTCAAGACCTAAAGGTCAAAAATTTCAAGTCGAGACCTAACTCGGGGACTGAACCCCAAACTATCGATATTTGATCATCAAAACTTGTTTGGCCAAACTAGGGACCTAAAAGGTCCGTTCTGGAAGACAGATCTCAGATCGATGACAAATTGGTGCTACGGCTTGTCGCATAGGCGGGGCGCAAACATTGATAGAGAGTCAGGGGCATATTTATGAAACTTATGGCCAAAACTCTCGCGAAGGAGGAAACAGATATGAACACAATCTGTACCCAGGCCAAACGCCTGCCCAAATTCAAACAAGTTCCTCACTTGAGGAGAACGAGCAAAGCCTTAGGGCTATCTCCTCCCTCGAAGTTTGGGCGGACGCGCGATTATAAAGCCCAAAGGCTATCCGGGCCTGAGCAGGTCCCCATTCGAAGATTATTTATTAAGCCTCAGGGACATCTCTATTTCAAGATCGGGCAAATTCCCACTCGACCCCTTATGACCGAAGGCTTCCTGAATTCGAGTAAATACTTACTCGAGGACTGTCCTCATAATTCCCTGGGCTGCCTAAGTTAGGGAAAATTTTAACTTAAGGGTTATCGACAGGCCATCAT
Source organism: Nicotiana undulata (assembly GCA_005239495.1). Lineage (NCBI taxonomy): Eukaryota > Viridiplantae > Streptophyta > Magnoliopsida > Solanales > Solanaceae > Nicotiana > Nicotiana undulata. The sequence continues at coordinate 61,299 of ML248600.1, read as the reverse complement.
TGATACAAATAAGCCGAGGTCCAGTTCTCACCCAATCAGAGTCGGTCCTAGCTCGGGAAAAGGGCTCAGAATCTTAAGGAGCAAGGTATAGGTCATGTCGTAGGTCCGATATTCGGGCTAATCGTCGGAACCGTACACACAGATTTTTATAAGCAAAGGTAGAATAAAATTCAACACTAGATCAAAGGAAAAGTAAGGAAGTTCTTATATTAATAAAAGATATTTACAAATCCCACAAGGGATCTTTACACAACAACAAAGCAGCGTAAAACACTAGCCAAAAGCCTAATCTACGGACAAGGGCATGTCCTCCGGGGACACATCCTCGAGAATCTCCTCCTAAGGGACCTCGTTTCAACCTTTTTGAGGAGCGTTTTCGGGCCTCCCTTTTTAACAAGCAAAAATGAGCGAGGAAATGGCTATAGCCCATCAAAAGTAGGAGCTTATGAGAGGAGGAGGAACATGTGTCCCGGTGCAAAATTTGGCAGGGAAAGAGTCTCGCCGGCGCCACTATTGTGAAGCCACTTCTTGAGACATTGTACTGGTGTGGGATGCGAAAAGTGGATATTGCCTCCTCGTCGTGCGAAAGGCAAGGAGAGTGAAGTGACACACCCGTTTGAAGTTAAGAGAGATGAGCAACGGTATAAGTACTTCGTACCTTCCATCACGAAAGGCACTCGCTTCCCTTTTCTCGTTTCCTCGGGCCGATAGCAGCGGCAACAACCACCACAACAACAACCCAATATAACTCCGGCTCAGTGAGGGAGGATTTTTAGAAGGAAGTCATGGTCAGGCTCAATAGGCCACTGCCGAGCGACTTTGTGGACATAGGTTTGCACCATAAAGACAGAAAAACGGAGATGGATATGAGGAAGGAAAACGATTGAAGGATGTTGAAGTAAGGGTGAATGAAGTTTGGGATCAGGCAACCCCCCATTTATAGAAGGCTGGTAACCTTACTAACTACACAATCAATACTTCTGGGGAAATAAACTGGCGGCGCAATCATCACCTTTCTTGAAAAAATGAACCGGCAGTGCAATCAATGTTCCTACGGAGATGATCCGATGGGTCATTTCAAATCACCTACTAAGCTTGAGTCACGAGTATGACGTCATCATGAAGGGGACTTGGAGGATTCACAATGAGGTCATTTCTTACCATTCCACTCTAACAAACGCGGGGACTATCTGTGTACGGCTAAAATCGCAAAGACCAATTTTATGTTTATTATGACATTTAGTAGCTTATTTGCATAAGATCCCTAGTATGGCCCAAGGTCCGACCTCGAGCCTCCCTTACATTCAACCTCGAGGCAATATGGGCCCAGGATTAGCATAGGGGGATGGCACAGAGATTGAGGCAAACAACTCTGTGACAAAGTACGACTCCATACTCAGACATTAACTAGCCGAATCAATCACAAATCTTTGTAATAAATGATAATGTACTATGTTAGAATTTTCCCTCCTATATAAAGGAGACCCTTATTATTCCTAGGACACACAATATTAAATACAAGGAACAATAACATTCTCTGCGTCATTACTCAAACATTCTCCATTTATCTATGTTAGCTCATTAACTTACATTTCTTACTCTTCATTAATTGTTCTTCATTTATATCTCATTATTGATCATAAATAGCATACTTCGAAGCCTATAAAGCTGTTATCGCTGCATCGATCGCCCAACGGTAGCCCTGAGCCTCGATCTCAAGGACCGCCCGAGGCCAGCATCGAACACCCGATTTGAGACCTCTCGGTTTGCTTGCTCTCGATTTCATAATGATTTTAATCTATCTACTTCAATCGCACTTAAAAGCAACTGCCTAACGACTAGAATTAAAATAATATGCATATTTTTAGAACCGCATATTCAAATATAATTGTAGTTACCGTTTTCAAGGTAAACAAGGGTACTAGGGGACCATCATCATCTAGACATCATAATTCTGGGCAGATATATGCCACTACTTCAGTCTGCCAAACCTGTGGTAGATCCTATTTGGGCTAATGTCGTGTTTTAACTGGAGAGTGCTTTCGGTGTGGCCGGTTGGGACATCACCTGAGGGATTTTCCTCAACCTTCGAGAAATTTCAATTAGGCTTCTATTCAGTCAGTTGCACCTACTGAAACTACTCATAATACTTTAGGTGCTACAAGTATAGGAAATAGAGGTCAAGGTACTAGAGATCGTGCTACTGTGAATCAAGGACAAGGGAATGCTTGTAGAGGTCAGACCAGAGTTTTTGCATTTACAAGACAGGATGCTCAGGCCTCGAATGTTGTGGTCACATGTATTCTTTCTATTTGTTCATTTAATGCACTTGCATTGATTGATCTGGGATCTACTCACTCATATGCGCCATCGTACTTTGCTTTGAGGTTTAATAGACAACTTGAGTTATTGAATAATCCTTTTTTAGTTGCTACTCCTGTTGGAGAGTCTCTATTAGCTGAATACGTGTATCATGCTTGTTAGATTCAGGTTGAGGGTAGAGATACTCTAGCTGACTTTATTGTACTTGATACGATTGACTTTGACATGCTGATGGGAATGGATTGGTTATCTTGTTGCTATGCTATCATCGATTGTCATGCAAAGATAGTCAAGTTTGAGATACGAAATGAACCCAGTTTTGTTCTAAAAAGAGGCCAGGTAGATTTGCAAAGTTGTATCTTTTATGAAAGCTCAACGACTTCTGAAGAAAGGTTGATTGGGTCTCTTAGCTATTGTAAATGACACAAGAAAGGAAACAATTAGTATAGAAAATGTACCAATAGTGAGAGAATTTTCTGATGTATTTCCTGAGGATTTACCATGATTGCCTCCAGTATGAGAAATAGACTTTGGTATTGATTTGCTACCTGACACACAGCCCATATCGATACCCTCATATCGAATGGAACCAACAGAGTTGAGGGAGCTAAAGCAATAGTTACAAGATTTGTTAGATAAGGGTTTTATTAGACCTAGTGTATCATCATGGGGTGCACCAGTACTGTTCGTAAAGAAGAAAGACAGATCCCCGAGAATGTGCATTGACTACAGGCAGTTGAACAAGATAATAATATGCAATAAATATCATTTGCCTTGTATAGATGACATGTTTGATCAGTTACAAGGAGCTACCCACTTTTCAAAGATTGACCTCCGTTCCCATTATCATCAACTTAGAATCAAAGATGAAGATATTTCTAAGACTGCTTTCAGAACTCGATACGGGCACTATGAGTTTCTTATGATGCCTTCCGGACTGACTAATGCTCCAACTGCATTCACGTATTTAATGAATAGGGTGTTCAAGCCGTTTCTGGATAGATTTGTAATAGTATTTGTTTATGATAACCTGATATATTCTCGTAGCCAAAGAGAACACGAGAATCATCTCAAGACTATGTTGCAGACATTGCGAGAACATCGACTTTATGCTAAGTTCTCAAAGTGTGAATTTTGGCTAGACTCAATATCATTTCTGGGGCATGTTGTATCCAAAGATGCAATTATGGTAGATTCTAAGAAGACCAAAGCTGTGCAGAAATGGCCCAGACCTAATTCTCCTACAGAGATTCGCAGCTTTTTAGGCTTAGCAGGCTATTACAGGCATTTTGTGCAGGATTTCTATAGAATAGAAGCGCCACTGACTAAGCTATCACAGAAAAATGTAAAGTTTCAGTGGACGGAGGAATGTGAGAAAAGATTTCAAAAACTCAAAACATGTTTGACAACTGCACCATCATTAGCCTTACCATCAGGTTCTGGAGGATTTATAGTATTCAATGACGCCTTGAGGGTGGGATTAGGATGTGTTCTTATGCAAAATGGTCGCGCTTTTGCTTATGCTTCGAGACAATTGAAAAAGCACGAGCAAAACTATCCTACACATGATTTGGTGATGGCTGCAGTGGTATTTGCTCTAAAACTTTTGAGGCATTAACTATACGGTGACATTTGTGAGATTTATACTGACCATAAGAGTTTGAAGTACATTTTGCAGCAGAAGGATCTAAATCTTCGGCAGCGTCGGTGGATGGAACTACTCAAAGACTATGACTGTTCTATTTTGTATCATCCTGGAAAAGCCAATGTGGTGGCTAATGTATTGAGCAGAAAATATATTAGCAGTTTGACACATATAACTCCTATAAAGAGACATTTGGCCAAGGATATTCAGAGACTAGAAGGTGCGGGTATCGATTTAGTGTCGGAGATTTAGAGGCATTGTTGGCTTGTGCTTACTCTAAGTCTTCATTAGATGAGCGCATTAAGGCCACCCAATATGAGGATGAACGATTATGCAAATACAGAGATGAGGCCTTAGCTGGTAAAAGCAAGGATATGATTGTTGAAAGTGATGGTGTTCTTCGAATGGCTGACAAGCTATGTGTAGTAGACGTAGATGGGTTGAGACATGCTATTTTTGAAGAATCCCACGACTCTAAATACACCATACATCCTGGATCCACAAAAATGTACCATGACCCGAAGAAATTTTCTTGGTGAGAAGGTATAAAGAAAGATGTTGCTAACTTTGTTTCAAGTTGTTTGACTTGTCAGCAGGTCAAGGCTGAGCATCAGCGGCCCGCATAACTGTTACAACAAATTACGATTCCAGAGTGGAAATAGGAAAGAATTGCTATGGATTTTGTCACCGATCTACCATGAACTCTTAGAGCTTATGATTCGGTGTGGGTAATTGTAGATCGACTGACAAAATCAGCACACATTTTGCCAGTGACGACTACATATAATGGAGTGAGGTATGCACATATATTTATGAACGAAATTGTCCGACTTCACGAAGTTCTAGTATCAATCATCTCTGATAAAGGATCACAATTCACTTCACGCTTTTGGAAATCTTTTCAAGAAGCATTGGGTACACGAGTAGATCTTAGTAATGCATTTCATCCACAGACAGACCGACGGTCTGAACGTACTATACAGCTCTTGGAGGATATGTTGAGAGCTTGCATTCTTGATTTTAGAGGTAGTTGGGACGCTTATCTACCTTTAGCAGAATTTTCTTACAACAATATCTTCCAGTCCAGTATTCAAATGGCACTGTACAAAGCATTGTATGGTAGAAGATGTCCTTCTCCTATCGTATCGATTGAAGCTGGTGAGACTAACTTATTGGGACCCAACCTAGTACAAGAAGCTATGGACAAGGTCCAGTTGATCAGACAGAGATTGCTTGCATCTCAAAGTAGACAAAAGTCTTATGGTGATAAGGGAAGAAGAGATTTAGTGTTCTCAATTGGGGACAAAGTGTTCCTACGAGTCTTCCCTATGAAAGGTGTGATGCGGTTTGGTAAAAGAGGCAAGTTGAGCCCCATGTTTATAGGACCGTATGAGATACTAGACCGAGTCGTAGTTGTGGCTTATCATTTGGCACTTCCTCCGGTGTTTTCTTTTATTCATCTAGTTTTTCATGTCTCAATGCTAAGGAAATGTATATCAGATTCATCTGAGGTGCTTGAAGCAAATGTTATACCGCTTGATGAGAAGTTGTCTTACGAGGAGGAATCGATGGCTATTTTTGATAGGCAAGTAAGAAAGCTACGGTCAAAAGAAATTGAGTTTGTAAAAGTCTTATGGAAAAATCATACAGCTGAAGAAGCTACTTGGAAAAATTAAGATGTTATGTGAGTCACGTACCCCCATTTGTTTTAGTCTACAGGTACATACTTGAGTTATATTCGGGGACCGAATTTCATAAAGGGGGGATGTAATACCCCCAATAATTTAAATGAGGACATATGGGGTATTTAGTAAATAATTTAAGTTTAAAGAGAAAAAAAGAATTAACTAAATAAACAAAACAAAAAGAAGGAAAAAGTTAAGAATTTAAACAAAATGGCCGAAGCCCATTACAATATTAGCCAAATTGAAAAAGGGTAAGGGGAAAGGGGATGACGCATTCTACTTCAAGAGAACGTAAAAACAAAAAAAATGGAGAAGGAAAGAAAGAGAAAAGAAGAAAAGAGAGGAAGAAGAAGAAAGCTTTGAACAAAGGCTTTAAGAAGAACTGGGCCTTGAAATTGAAAGTATAAAGTTCTCCTTCGGCTCAAGAGGTTAACCTTCTTCTTATCAGTTGAATTATTTTCACTACATCTACGCAATTTCATGTAGTACAAAAGGATTCAATATTATTTTTTTGTTAATAAATAACTAAATAATTACTATGGACAGTAAGGCTATAAAGGTTTGGTTTAAGTACTGATAGGTCTAATTTTGGAGAAATAAAGTATACTAAATAGTTTGAAATTTATAGATTTTGGACTAGTTCTATGAGTAAATATAAATCCACAAATTAGGACTCAAACATGAACCCCGATGATTGGGTATTCTAAATTAGCTATGAATTAGCCTAAATAAGGAAACTAACATGAGATCGATATTATGTGATTATAGATTGATTGGAGGAATTTTTACGAATTCCTCGAGGTGAAGCATTTTGGTATTTCTTATGAGTACTATGAGTAGTAATCTTGCCGCAAATTGTGTTTTGATAACTTGCATGATTTACACATGATTTTTAATATGAATATGTTACCGATTATTTTGAGTTGCATATGGGACAGGTCTTTTACTCGATATGATACCGAAATAGTTATTTGAGATGATTACCGTTGTTTTAAATATTCTTGTTGTCATTAGATATGTTTTACCGTTACTTGAATTTATTATTATCGAAATGAAATTACATGATTTGATAAGAACCGAAATGCCCTATATTGTTTTAAAATATTTTTCTATGAGTATATACGGATAGAGAGACAAGTATAAATGGGAGTAGACTTTGAAGGATCCTGTAGCTATCGGTTGCTTCGTTAGACCTGGTGCACCTTGTAATTATCGATTACCGTTATAGCCCTCGCTAGTGGGAAGGTAGAACTAGCATACCGTTACCGATTTCCCTCGAGTAGGGACTACCGTTATATTTGACTTCTTGCGAAGAAGTCCACAGTTATACTGATTACATGATCCTTTCATTGAAACCTTCCGAATGTGAATATTGATATTATACACTAGTTACCGAGCTTATTACTTAATTCTTAATTGTGTTATACTGCAAGAAAAACATGATGAGACTGAAAATTATTTATTATTTTTGAAAGAGCATTTTTATGTTATTTTCTGTTTGATATACTAGCATGTTTTCTGACTTGTCTCCAATAAAAATAGATGTGGTTAAGTGTTATTACTCACTGAGCTAGTGATTCATTCCTCGCTAATTTTCTTATAGCGGCAGCAGTTGACGCGGGCGAGGATTTTGTTAATTAGAGCGCACAGATTGATAGTTCTTGGTGAGCCTCGCACTTGTTCACATGGGCGGAGATTTTATTTATTGTTATGGTATTTTCTTAGAACTCTTAGAGTCTCTCCATAGTCATTCTTTTAGCGTCATGAGTATCCTTTTGTTATTATAGACTTATGATGAGTATTGCACTTTCTTATCGAAATTGGAGATAAATTAGTATTTCTGATTGTTAGTGGTTTGATTAGTAATGACGGAGACTTGTTTTGGTTAATTGATAAGTTGTCGATTGTTTGGTTTGATATTAGGATGGTTGGTTATTGATTTTGAGACAGGGAAATTTTTGGATAGTCCAAAATCAGGAAAAACTATGTCCGATTTTCTATAAAATACCGATGCGGCTTACTTGGGAGCACTTGCTCCTAAGCGCTGGTCACGATCCTAAATTGGGTCGTGACACACATGATGGAGGAACAATTCACATCGGATTCAAACTACTCAAAGCTTTATCGTAGCATCAAGTTTTGAATAAATAAAGTGAACTTGGAAAGGCATTCAAGACAAAATAGCGACAATCTTTCGCATCAATTGCTTTTATGACTTAGAATCTTCGTATTGGTCAAAGTATAAATATGTTCATCCTTTTAGTCTCTTGACAATGATGTATTAGATCCTTGTAGCATTGAACCAATGAAATGTCCATTTTGGCTTGACACAAATTGCCATTCTGCAATATGCACCTATTTGAGTAATCAACGTGATGTCTCAGCTTGAATTTTTATGATCATGTCACATTGAAACCATTTTTCTTGGTAAAGCTTATTTGACTGAACTTAGAATGAAACTCTAAGCTACCTACGTACCTCGGTGAAGAGAATCAAGTCATAACGTAGTTCAAAATAAATGAGTTTCTATTTTTTTATGTCCTAACTTTTTCCTAGGGCGCCTCTTTTGAGGTTTTCAACCTAGCGGAATTTGTTTTGCCTAGGCAACCTCTTTCAAGGTTTTCAACCTAGCGGTTTTTGTATTTGGGTGTCATTCGCAGTTTAGGATCATGCGGTCTAGGAGCTTATCAACATGCAATTTAGGCTCGTGCATTAAGGAGAGTTTATTCTTCAAGGATAATACCTCTTCAAAAATTTCCCATTGATAGGGCCAATTCTCATGCCATCTGCATCAACTAACTTGTAAGCTCCACTTGAATAGACTTCTTGCACAACATATGGACCATCCCATTTTGAAGTGAATTTTCCCCTAGATTTGCGAGAGATGATAATAGGTCTTCTTATTGCAAGAACTTGATCGCCAACTTGGAAGGACCTCAAGCGAACCTTTTTGTTGAAAGCACGAGAAAGACGAGCTTGATAACATTCAAGAATTTGTTGAGCTTCTAGGCTTGTTTCATCAAGAGACTCTAGTTCTTCAAGGCGTGGACAAGCGTTTTCTTCTTCAGTAAGACCCTCTTGGACAACGAGTCGCAAGGATGGTATTTGACGCTCAAGAGGAAGAACTGCTTCGACTTCATAAATAAGAGAATACAGAGTTGCTTGAATCGGCGTGCGATGAGTCATCCGATATGCCTTCCATTCAGTCATGCCAATCTCTTTTAAACTTGGAGACGACCTTCTTTAAGAAGTTGCAAAGTGTCTTTTTAAATGCTTCGGCTAGTCCATTTGCAGCAGCATAATACATTGACGAATTACGTTGCTTGAAGCCGAAAAGTTCACAGATCTTGGTCATCAATTTGTTATGGAACGGTTTGCCCTTATCTGTTATTATATAACTAGGAATGCCGAAACAATATATGATGTTCACTCGAATGAAGTTTGCACCATTATATTTCTTCACTTCCTTGAGAGAGACAACCTCGACCCATTTTGAGAAGTAATCAGTTGCAGCCAAGAAGTATAGTTCTCCTCTAGAAGATTTTGGAAGTGGTCCAACAACATCTAATCCCCAAGCGTCAAATGGCAAAGATGCAGCATTAGGGTGTAACATTTCAGGTGGTTGGCGTATAATTTGCGTGAAATTGGAAAGCCTTTCTTCTTCGAGCATAATCTAAGCAATCTTTCACCATTGTCGGCTAGTAGTAATCCATCCTCTTAATATGGAAGTGAAGCTTCGGCCCAGATTGATGTGATCCAAAAACTCCTGAGTGTGCCTCTTGCATAGCTTGAGTTGCTTCATCTTACCTTAAACAACGCAAGAGAACTTCCTCAAATGATCTTCAATACAAAGTGTCTTTGTAGTAGAGGAAGCAAGGGGAACGCCAACGAATTTCAGTCTTTCTCCTTGGATCTTCTGGAAGTATCTCATAACATAAGTAGTTGATCATGGTTTTTCTCCAATAAAACTTCTCAGCTTCAATGACGGCTACCAAATGCTCGAGCTTGCTTTCTTCATCCTCTTTCTCATCTGGTGGTACTATTCATTTTGGCAGATAGTGATTTGTGTCTGGCCGGGCAGAGTCAATGTCGAAGCTAGAGCATCTAAGGCGTCAGCTTTCTTATTTTCCTTCCTTGGTACATGCCAAAGAGTTACATTGTCAAGCCATCCAATCAATTTCTGCGCATAATCATGATAAAGACGCAATTCTGGCTTTTTGACCTCGTAGCTACCTTGCAATTGATTGATCACTAACTCAGAGTCTCCAAAATATGTAATTAGAGTTGTCTCATATCAACGGCCACCTCAAGCCCAAGTATGAGTGCTTGATATTCTGCAACGTTGTTGGTGCAATGTTGTGTTAAGGTGAAGGAATATTGTAAGACTTCTCCTTGGGAAGTGACAAACACGACACCTGCGCCAAATCCTTCACGATGTGCGACATCATCAAAATATATTTCCATGGTGGTTACACTTTGATGACCATTGCATCCTCATCAGGTAGTTCATCAATCAACTCCCAATCATCAGATATTGGATGATCAGGCAAGAAATCTGCCAAAGCTTGTCCATCACAGCTTTTTGTGGTATGTACACAATCTCGAATAGTTTAAATTGGAGGTACCACCTTTCTAATCGATAATTGAGGACGGGTTTTGACATAACAAACTTGATCGGGTTCGCCCTTGAGACGGGACGGATGACATGAGCTTGAAAGTAGTGCTTCAGCTTTTGAATTGTGATAAGCAATGCCAGACACAACGTTTTGATCAGGGAATTCTTCATCTCACTTGGGGTCATCATCCTACTCAAGTAGTAGAGGGAATTTTCTTTACTTTCACCATTTTCTTGGGTCAAAAGAGCTTTAACTGACCTTTCTTGGGAAATATATAGAAATAATGTCTTTCGTGGTACATGGGCTTCCAGAACCAGAGGTTTCATCAAATAGGATTTGATGCTTTGGAATGCATTTCTACAAGCTTGGTCCCATTCAAAAGGTACACCCTTCTTCATGAGACAGCTAAAAGGTTGGCACTTCCATGCTAGATTTGAGATGAATCTTCTAAGGTACGCCAATTTTCCTTGTAGACTTTTCAGTTCATGTATATTTCTAGGCTCGGGCTTATTCAAGATTGCATCAACTTTGGCTTTATCTATCTCAATCCCTCGATGTTGAACAATGAAGCCAAGGAATTTCTAGAATTAACTCCAAAGGCACATTTCAACGAGTTCATTCTAAAATGATATCTCCGGTGTCGTTCGAATACCATTCTTAAGTCTTGCAAGTGGTCTCCTTCCTTTTTTTGATTTCACCACTAAATCATCCACATAGTATTCCACATTCTTGTGGAGGATGTCGTTAACGATATTTTGCATTGCCCTTTGATATGTGGCGTCGGCATTCTTCAAGCCAAAAGGCATTACTTTGTAGCAATAAATGCCTTTAGGAGTGCGAAATGCAGTAAGCTATTTATATTTTGGTGCCATACGTATTTGATTTTATCCAGATGATCCATCCATGAAAGACATTGCCTCGTATCCAGTGGTGGAATCAATCATAAGCTCTGGAATGGGGAGCGGAAATTTGTCCTTAGGGCATGCATTATTGAGGTCTCTAAAATCTACACAAACTCGAATTTGGTCGTTCTTCTTCTTCTTCAGAGGAACAATGCTTGAAATCCATGTAGGATATTTAACTTCCCGAATGAAACCAGTTTCGATGAGTTTATTGACCTCGGCTTCGATTGATAGGATCAATTCTGGCCTAAAGCGTCTTTGGGCTTGCTTAACAGGACGAGCCCCATTCTTGACCGTGAGATGATGAACTGATTCTTTAGGACCTAAACCAGACACCTCTTTGTAGCTCCAAGCAAATACATCTCTATATTCTTTGAGTAGCTCCACATAAGTGCTTTCTTCATCTATGGTTAGTAGGGCACTTACACAGGTGGGCCTGGAGTCTTTTGCAATGCCAAGGTTGACTTCTTTCAATGCATCAACTGTCATTTTAATTCTTTCTTCTAGTTCCGGAGAAGCATCCTCGACATCTTCGTCTTCTTGGGGATCACTATCATTAAAAGATATATGGCCACACCAAGAGGCATCTCCCAAATTTTCGTCGACCTTCCTTAGAAATGAAGTGTATTGCTCATCATTCATAGTAATGTGATATGAAGATCCCGCACTTTCTTCATCTTTGTCACGCTCTCTAGTGTGGACCACTATGCGAGTCTTCACTTTGAGTACCTCTCCGCATAAAATCAAAAGTTTTGATTGTCGCCTCATTCCTGAAAGGATCGGGCTTTGACACTCTTTGGAGATACTTTGGACTCTAGATGGCAAAGGTCTTCTTATTTTTTCATAATTTCTTTGGGAATTGTTCTATTCCTTTTCAATGGCCCCAACCTCTCAAATACAGAAGTTTTTTGTATTTGGTTCTCCAAGTCGATCAAAGACAGAAGGCCTTTTATTAGGATCACCGGGTTCATCTTCCATCGTGATATAGTTACTACTTGTTCTTCTAATGGAGATGCAAACTCGTGGGGTTTGTTTGTAACCCATACTCTCACGTGATTGCCTCACCACATGCTCTTTATCCTTCATCGTGTTTGCTTTCCTAGTAGCTTCAGGTCGGAGTTTCCCTAGCTTAGATGGTTCGTTAGGATCATATACGGCCTTTGTGAACAACCTGTAAGCATTAGGATCAAAACTTTCATTTGTGCGTTTCGTGGAGAGTGCCTTATTTTGAGGCATGTTAGGGGCCACAAACTTTTCCAGTAGCTTTGAAGATAACTTTATGGTATCAAAATAAAATATCGCAGTAAAATAAAGACAAAAATTTAATTGGGAAGGAATCATAGAAAACAATAGTTCAAAACACAGAATACAACAGGGGATCTCGCGAGATATCGTCTCGTAGTCCCGAATGTAAATGTGCAGGGGGATCTCCCAGAATACCGTTGCGTAGTCTAAAGTAAATATGCAAGACATGGGAATCTCCCAGAATACCATTCTGTAGTCCCAAAAGAAATATGCAGTACCGGGGTATCTCCCGTAGTACCGTTCCGTAGTCCAAAGTAAATATGCAGCCAACAATAGAATTCAATAGTTGCGGCACAAAATTCTACAATTCAACCTAAGTACAAGTTAAGGAAAGACGGGTAAATCGCTAAACATGATGCACGTAGTTGGGATAAACAGTTAAGGCAAGTAGGCATGCTATCTTAGTCTAACAGGATACTACACATGCTTATAAGATTAAAATAAGAAAGAAAACAAGTTATTACTTAGTGGAAATCGGGTATTTTACAACAATTAGCTCGTGTATGTACTCGTCACCTCACGTACACGGCGCTCATATATTAGCAATAGTATAAATTCTAAGGGAAGTTCCCCCACACAAGGTTGGGCAAGCCATTTACCTCGAACCAAACTCAAATCAATTTGAAACAATGCTCTTCCCACGAAAATCTGACTCCGATTGGACCAAATCTAGCCGGAATCAATTACGTAACATAAATACAACTACAAGGAACTAATCTAGCTATTGAAATCAAAGCTAAAGCAGAAACTGGAAATTCGCCCCAAAGAGCCTCATCGGGCCCATGTCTCGGAATCGAGTAAAAATTATCAAATATGAACATCCATTAACTCACGAGTCTAACCATACCAAATTTACTAGAATCAGATACTAAAATCTTGAACAAAATCCCAAAATTCGACATAAGAACTTTTTCTCAAAATTTTCCCAATTTTCCACCCCAATAACTAATTTAATGATGAAATTAAGGACAAAATCATGGTAATTAACCAAAAATAGATAAGAATCACTTACCCCAAACACCCATGTGAAAATCCCTCCTAAAATCTCCTAATTCACAGCTCTCAAGTCCAAATGGTGAAAATTGACATAAACCCTCGATTTCAAACTTTTAAATCTGCCCGGTGATTTCCTTAATCGCGATTGCGAAAATAGCCTTGCGATCGTGAAGAACAACTTCGCTTCCCCAGGATTTGACCCAACGCGAACACGATGCACTGGCTCTCATACCTACGGGATCGCAAATGTCCTCACGCGTTCGCGATGAGCAAAGCGCGTGGCCCAGGCTTAGTCTCCTTAACACTATGCGAACGCGACCTTGGACACGCATTCGCGAAGCACCACTTCACACCACTACGCATTCGCATACTCCTACCCACGAACGAGAAAAACAAAACATCCTCTGCCCAGCTAAGCCTACGCGATCACGGCTCCCTTCCCACGATCGCATATAAGGAAACCAGATACACCAGATCACAGAACTTTAGCCATTCCTCTAAGTCCAAAATGCATCCGATAATGATCCGAAACACACCCAAAGCCCCAGGGACCTCAACCAAAGATACCAACATGTACTAAAATACCAAACAAACTTAGTCGAGCCTTCAAACCACCTCAAACAACGCTAAAATCACGAATCATCCTCCGAATCAAACTTTTTTTTAGGTATAAAGAAGAATATTATTAATCTCCAACCAAACTAGAATTACATCCAAATATATGTACAAACTAGAAGAAATCCTTCTAGTCACAAAATCTATTATCTATCCTCTCCTATATTTTTGCTATAAATATGTTATATCCATTCCTACTGCTTCCCCCTTCTTTTCTAATATTATGCACGCTTAGTCTAACTCTACTGTCTTGCTGAATCTTTTTGCATACCATCACTGGATTTGGTACTTTACCATTCCATATTGCATCATTTCTAGCTTGCCATATCCTATACACCAATGCTGCCAACACTGCTGTGATTAATCTTCTACACATTTTCCCTTTGAAGTTCCTTGTTAACCTTTGCCATATTCCATCAATGCCCAATACATTTGCCCTCTGTCCAAGCCACTCCTTTAGAAGTCTTAGGCATGACTCTGAGAAGTGACACTCAAAAAATAAATGTTGCAAAGTTTCTGTGTCTTCACCACATATTCCACATCTTGTTTCTGAACACACTCCAATTTTCCCCAATCTTTCCCTTGTTAGTAATCTTTTATGCATTACTAACCAATTTATGAAGCTATGCTTTGGAATATTAAAATAATTCCAAATCCATCTAGCCCAGGGCCAGTTATTCATCTCCCCTTTCTTCCATGTATAACCTTTTTGGATGATATATCTTCCTCCCATTTTTTGCCATTCATTCCCTACATATCCATCCTTAAACTTCTCTTTCACAATACATATTCTCTTTCAGTACCAACTACAATCAGTTGGAGGTTTATATTGTTTCCAGCATACCCCTTTAATGTATATATGATCCACCCATTTCACCCAAAGATTATCTACCTTTTGAGCTACATCCCAAACATACTTTGCAATTGCTGCCTCATTCCATATCACACAATATTTTATCCCTAATCCACCTTTGTTCTTTGGTCGGCAAACCATATCCCAAGATTTCAATAGGACTTTGTTTGTCTGTTCCCTCTCATCCCATAGAAAGTTTCTGCACACTGCAGTAATTCTTTTCAACACAGCTTTTGGAAGTATGAAGATTGATGACCAATATGTATGTACATGTAGGAGCATTGGGTTTATTAACTGGACTCTCCCTGCATATGACAAGTTTCTGGAACTCAATGCCTTTATTCTTGCAGTCATTATATCAACTAGCACTTCACACTCTATGTCGGACAAGTTTTTTTTCTGAAATAGGTACTCCCAAGTATCAAAAAGGAAGCTTCCCTTTCTGATATCCAGTTACCTCAAAAAAATCTTCCAACTCCTGCTTTGGCATATTTGCATTGAAATTGTTGGACTTCCCTGCATTTGTACTCAACCCAGATGCCTTTGAAAATGCTTACATCCCTCTTAATAGAAACATTACTAATTGATAGTTCCCTTTGCAGAATAATAATACATCATCTGCAAAACACAGATGATTCAACTTTAATCCTTTACATTTGGTGTGATAGCCAAACTCCTTCATTTCTGCTACTTTGCTCAGTATTCTTGTCATATACTCCATACAGATTACAAATAACATAGGTGAGATTGGATCCCCCTGTCTTAAACCTCTTTCCCCTTTTATATTACCATATAATCCTCCATTCAGTTCAATGTTATATCTTGTTGTAGTTATACATGCCATAATCCACTTTATAAATCTTTGAGGAAAATTCAGTGCATGAAGCATTTCTTCCACGAAATTCCATTCTACTGAATCATATGCCTTTTTTAGATCAATCTTTATCAAACAACTCTGTGTTGTATTTTTCCTGTTATACAATCTCACCAGATCTTGAAAAATCAAAATATTTTAGACTATAGTTTTGCCTGCAACAAAGGCACTCTGAATCTTAGATATCAGTTTGGGCAGCACCAATCTAAATTTATTACGCATCATTTTTTATATTACCTTATACACTGTATTACATCCTAATATAGGCCTGTAGTTTCCAACTTGTAACATGAGAGCTCTTAGGTATCACAGTTATCACTGTATGGTTCAAAACTTTCAACATTTATCATGTTCGAAAGAATTCCAATACAGTGGCCACAACATCTTTCCCAACCACATCCCAGCTATTCTTAAAAAAATTACTACCATAACCATCTGGCCCTGGTGACTTCTCTCCATTAATTTCCCATAAATCTTTTTTAACCTCACATTCTGTGAATTCTGCTTCTAATATTTCCCTTTGTGTTGTTGTTACTATTGGACCCTGCCTCACTAAACCACTATTTACATGCTCTCTTTCCTTATTGCTTGTACCCAGTAATCCAGTGTCATCCATCTCTGTTTTTAGATCCCCTTGTTCCAACCACTTCACTGACTCGTATATTGATTCCTTGCTTCCTTCAAACTCTTATACTTCCTAATTAGACTTGCTTATTCCTCTTGCAATTGCTAGTTCAAAGGATTCTGCTGAAATCTTTGTTGGCATATCATTAACTCTTGTTGTACTTGATCTGTCTGCTTCTCAATTTGACTAAATTTTTCTTTATTCAACTGCCTTAGTTTACTCTTCGGACTATTCAGTTTTCCTATCAATTCATACATTTTGGTTCCCGTTTTATTTGTCTTTCACCCTTGCTTAACCTTCTCCTTATATTCTTGTGCCAAACTCCACATGTTAAAATATCTGAACATATATTGCTTCTTTTGATCTCCTGCCCAACTTATTATAGCAGGACAATGATCAAAAGTCCCTTCATTTCTATAGTAGACCTCTGAATTTGGAAGTGCTAAAATCCATTCATTATTCACCAACACCCTATCAATCCTACTATATACTCTATCAGAACCACTCCGCTTATTATTCCAAGTAAAGAAAGCCCCTGATGATTTCATATCCTGCAAAGTATATTCATCAATACACTGTTTGAACTCTCTTATTTCTGACATTGTAACTGGACTCCCAATTATTTCATCTATGTGTAGCACACAATTAAAATCTCTCATGACTGTCCAAGGTTCTGCCATATGATCTTGAATATCCTTTATGTTTTCCCATAGTTCTCTTATTAGTGATGCATCATTGAAACCATACACCAATGTTACTGCCAGTTTGTTCTTTGTACCTCTATGCTGCATTCCACAATGAATAAGTTGTTATGTAACTTTATAAATGTTGATATCAAACACCATAGGCTTCCATAGTAACCAAATTCTCCCACCTTTCTATTGACTAAGATTTGTACTATATGACCAACCATTGCACAAGTTAAGAGCTACTCTTTGAGATTATTTTCTTAACCTTAGTCTCTAGAAGACTAAATAATCTGGCTTGAGAGTTATGCATAAAAAGATTTACTTCCTTCTGTTTATCTGAATTATTTAGTCCTCTGGTTTCCAAAATCCAATATTATCCCTGCTTTGGTGGGATCCCCCCCCCCCCACCTTTATCATATTCAACCACTCTTTTCCCTGCATTTTCAATCTCCACTGTCACTATTTGTTGCCCTGCCTGACTAGTACTTGCCCCCTCTTCACTTTGTTGCTGACCTAAAGTGGCAAACACATTATCTATCTTTAGAGGTATTTCTTGCACCATTGCAGTCTTCCTCACATACTTCCCTACTCTGTAACCATGATTAAAATTTTGATTCCTTCCTTTCTCCGCCTTATTATTTTCTACCCTTGTTTCCTTTAGCTGCATTTCTGCCCTTTTCTTCTCCGTTACCTCCTTTTGTGCTTCCTTCCTTCTGATCCTCCACCCTTTGCGTATTAATCTCTTCTTGTTGTCCATTCTTCTCTTTTTCTTCCTATATATACTTTCTGCACTCCACCATTTCGTGACCATAATTCTTACACTTCTCACAAAGTACAGGTTTCCACTAATAATGAACATCCTGCTCCACTATTTTTCCCACCTCATTCTCAAATCTTATACTTGTTGAATACTATTGATTCAATTTTACCTTTACTAGCACTCTTGAATATGTTAGCCTCTCTTTTTTAGTAGTAGCAGTATTTTCCTTCAAAGGTTTACCAATTAACCCTGCTATCTTTGTTAGAGCCGCTTTCCCCCAGTACTTGATATCTAAGCCTGTCAATCTCACCCAAATTAGGAATTTCTCCATTTGTTCCTTAGTTACCTCCATATCTGGTTTCCATGGTTTCACAATGACGGGCTTCCTATCAAACATTTGAATGCCTTCTTCCACTACTTTACTTCTACTTTCTGTACTATGAATTCTCACCAGAAATACTCCTCTATTCATTGCGCAACTTTATCGATCCCTAAATCTCCCCAAATTCTCCTAAAATAACCATCCATTACTACCAGTGGTGGATTAGATCCTAACACGTAACAAACAACAACTGTTGTCCAGTAATCAATCTCAACCTTAATGTCTTCCATTGTAATTTTCACATTCATCTCTGTATTTTCTTTAATGACGTCAATTCCTTCCTCTATTGGAATTGAACCAGCTACATTACTCCATGACTTAGTACTTGGATTTAGGTTTGTAATCGAACCTTAAATTTTGCTCACTCTAGCTTCTTCTTCCACGCTATCTGCCCAGGATGTCGTGTTCGTCATTGAAATTCTTTCATTGCTTCTGTTTCCCCCATTCGGTGTTACTGAATTGAAAAGAAAATTGATACCCAAAGGTGTAATCCCTTGGATCGCATTTATGTTCTTCGTTTTCTTAGTATCTCCCGATTGTGGTATACCTGTTCGCATTGAATTCAGTGTCTGATTCCCATGGATTTTCTTACCTCCTCCTCCCGTCTTCGATTTTCTCATCATTGTCAGTTGTCGCTGAGAGAAAATTACTTTCTAGATAGAGAACGTCTTCCGGGGATTATTCCTGTTCCGAATCAAACTTAAAGAACTTGAAACTTCCAAATTCGACAACCGATGCCAAAACCAACCAAACCATGTCCGATTGACCCCAAATTTTGTACACAAGTCATATTCAACTCTACAGACCTACTTCAACATCCGAAATCAGAATCCGACCCCGGTATCAAAAATTCCACTACCGGTCAAAATCTCCAAAACTTTGATTTTCATCATTTCAATCCTAAATGAGTTATAGACCTCCAAAACACAATCTGTACATGTATCTAGGTCCAAAATCACCTAACACAGCTAATGGAACCGACGAAACTACATTCAGGAGTCGTCTTCACATAGTTCCATCTACGGTCCAAATCTTAAAGCTTAAGATCCCGTTTTAGGGACTAAGTATCCCAAAACACTCAAAAACCAAAATGAAACCTCCTGGAAAATCACAATAGTAGAAATATACGGGTAAAGCATTTAATTTGGGATCGGGGCTATAACTCACAAGATGACCGGCGGGTCGTCACATCCTCCCCATCTTAAAACAATCATTCGTCCTCGAACGAGCATAGAGACATACCTGAAGTTGTGAAAAGATGAGGATAATGGATGCTCATATCCTTCTCAGTCTCCCAGGTCGCCTCCTCGACCGGCTGACCCCTCCACTGAACCTTTACTGAAGCAATGTTCTTTGATCTGAGCTTTCTGACCTACCTGTCCGAAATAATCACTGGCTCCTCAACATAAGATAGATCCTTGTCCAACTGGACTGAGCTGAAATCTAATACATGAGCCGGATCTCTGTGATACTTCTGTAGCATAGAAACGTGGAATACCGGATGAACTCCTTCTACGTTTGGAGGTAAGGAAATCTCATAAGCAACCTCCCCAACACGCCACAATACCTCAAAAGGACCAATGTACCTCGGGCTCAGCTTGCCCTTCTTCCCGAACCTCATAACGCCCTTCATAGGCAATACTCAAAGTAAGACCCGCTCTCCAACCAGGAATGCTACATCGTGAACCTTCCGTTCCGCATAACTCTTATGTCTTGACTGGGCTGTGCGAAGTTTATCCTGAATCACCTTCACTTTATCCAGGGCATCCTGGACCAAGTATGTACCCAATAGTCGGGCCTCGCCCGGCTTGAACCAACCCTCTAGGGACCAACACCGCCTACCATACAGAGCCTTATACAGTGCCATCTGAATGTCGGACTAATAACTGTTGTTGTAGGCAGACTCCGCAGGTGGCAAGAACTGGTCACATGACCCTTCAAACTCCATCACAAATGCACGGAGCATATCCTCTAGTATATGAATAGTGCACTCGGACTGCCCATCCGTCTGAGGGTGAAATGTTGTGCTCAGCTCCACTCAGGTGCCCAACTCATGTTGTACGGCTCTCCAGAACTCTGATGTAAATTGTGTGCCTCCATCTGAAATGATGGAACTGGGACACCATGAAGGCGAACAATCTCTTGGATGTAAATCTCAGCCAACCTCTTCGAAGAGTAAGTAGTACCAACTGGAGTCAAGTGCGCGGACTTTGTTAGTCGATCCACAATCACCAAAATAGCGTCGAACTTCCTCGAAGTCCGTGGAAGCCCAACTACGAAATCTATGGTGATTCGCTCCCACTTGCACTCTGGGATCTCTAACCTCTGAAGAAAGCAACCGGGTCTCTAATGCTCGCACTTAACCTACTGGCATTTGAGACACTGAGCCACAAACTCAACTATATCCTTCTTCATCCTCCTCCACCAATAGTGTTGTCTCAAATCCTAGTACATCTTCGCGGCACCCGGGTGGATGGAATACCGCGAGCTATGGGCCTCCTCAAGAATCAACTCCTGAAGCCCATCCACATTAGGCACACATATCCGGCCCTGCATCCTCAACTCGCCATCATCACCAATAGTCACATCTCTAGCATCACCTTGTTGAAACCTGTCCTAAAGGATAAGAAGATGGGGGTCATCATACTGACTCTGCCTAATACGATCATAAAGGGAAGACCTAGAGACCACACAAGCCAATACCCATCTTGGCTTCGAAATATCCAATATGACAAACTGGCTGAGGCCTGAACCTCCAATTACTAAGGATCTCTGTACTGCTGGAAGATATGCTAAACTCCCCAAACTCTCCGCTCGGCGACTCAAAGCATCGGCTACCACATTGGCCTTCCCCAGGTGGTAAAAAATGGAGATGTCATAATCCTTAAGTAACTCCAACCACATTCGCTCACACAAGTTAAGATCATTTTTCTTGAATAAGTGCTGCAAACTTTGGTGATCGGTGTAGATCTCACAAGGCACACCATACAAATAGTGCCGCCAAATATTCAGGGCGTGAACAATAGCTGCTAAATCAAGATCGTGGATAGAATAGTTCTTCTCATGCACCTTCAACTGTCTAGAAGCATAGGAAATCACCTTACCGTCCTGCATCAACACTGTGCCAAGACCACTCCGCGAAGCATCATAATAGACAGTGTACGACCCCGAACCTGTAGGCAATACCAATATTGGGGTTGTAATCAAATTTGTCTTGAGCTTATCAAAGCTCTCCTCACACTCCTATGTCCACCTGAACGGAGCACTCTTCTGGGTCAACATGGTCATAGGTGCTGAAATAGATGAGAATCCCTCTACGAAAAGACGGTAATACCCCGCCAAACCAAGAAAACTGAGGATCCCCGTGGATGATGGTGGTATAGTCCAACTCTGCATTGCTTCCACCTTCTTCAGATCTACCTTGATCCCATCACTTGATACCACATTACCCAAGAATGCCTGACTCTAGCCAGAACTCACACTTAGAAAATTTTGCGTAGAACCTATTCCCTATCAAAGTCCGAAGCACCGTCCTTAGGTGCTGCTCATGATCCTCCCGAGTCTAGGAGTACACCGGAATATCGTCAATGAACACACTGACGAAGGAGTCAAGATAAGGACGGAACACAATGTGCATCAAATGCATAAAGGCTGAAGGGGCATTGGTCATCTCGAAAAACATGACAAGAAACTCAAAGTGACCATATTTGGTCCTGAAAGCAGTCTTCGTGATATCTTGCTATTGAATCTTTAACTGATGATAACCTGAATGCAAGTAAATCTTGGAAAACACCCTGGCACCCTTTAACTGATCAAATGAGTCATCAATGCAGGGCAATGGATACATGTTCTTCACCGTAACCTTGTTCAGCTGGTGATAATCATTACACATACGCATAGAACCATCCTTTTTCTTCACAAACAAGATCGAAGAACCCCAAGGTGACACAATGGGCCGAATGTAACCCTTATCAAGCAACTCCTATTATTGCTCCTTCAACTCAGGATGAGCCATACGGTAAGGAGGAATAGAGATGGGTTGAGTGCCCAGCAACAAATCAATGCCAAAATCAATATATCTGTCGGGCAGCATGCCCGGAATATCAACTGGAAACACATCTGGGAAATCTCCCACTACTGGAACTGACTCAATTGTAGGGGTATCAATACTAACATCTCTCCCATAATCTAGATACGCGTCACACCCCTTCTCAACCATTCTCTAAGCCTTAAGAAATGAAATAACTCTGCGAGGCGTATACTCTAAGGTACTCCTCCACTCTAATCACGAAAATCCTGGCTTAGCTAGCGTCATGGTCTTAGCATGACAACCAAGAATAGGATAATGGGGAGACAACCAGTCCATGCCTAAGATAGCATCAAAATCTACCATGTTGAGCAATAATAAAGAGGCTCTGGCCTCAAAACCACTAAGATCAATCAAACACGACCAATATACATGGTCCACAACAAGAGAATCTCCCACAGGAGTAGATGCATAAACAGGGGAACTCAAAGAATCTCGAGATACGCCCAAATGCGGAGCCAAATAAGAGGACACATATAAATATGTAGAGCCTGGGTCAAATAATACAGACGCATCTCTATGATAGACGGGAACAATACATGTGATGATAGAGTCGGAAGCAACTACCTCTGAACGAGCCAGAAGATAATAATACCTGGACTGGCCTCCCTCTCTAGGGAGA
This sequence comes from Nicotiana undulata, assembly GCA_005239495.1. NCBI lineage: Eukaryota > Viridiplantae > Streptophyta > Magnoliopsida > Solanales > Solanaceae > Nicotiana > Nicotiana undulata. The sequence goes on along the minus strand of ML248600.1, from coordinate 38,321 downwards.
CCTCCACCTCCCCGACCTCAACCTTGAGCTGGTTGAGTAGGTGGGGAGGTAGCTGGAGCTGGAAGTATGGCCGGATGATCTGGTAGAGCACGTGGTGGCTGAGAAGTTTGCATTGGTGCACCCCTCCTAAGTCTGGGAAAATCGCTCACCATATGACGAGTGTCGCCACACTCAAAACAACCCTCGGAGGACGCGGCTGCTATGGCTGGCTCGGGCCAGGTCTGCTGGACTGTCCGCAAAGAGCACCCCGAGTAGGAGGCACACTAGATACTAGCGGTGCATAATAGAGCTCCTGGGGCCTGGAAGAAGCTGGAGCACCACTGGCGGATAGAAGAGCTGAATGAACAGGGTGACTCACATAACCCCTATCATGGCGAGCTGCAGGGGCACAAGCTCCAAAATAATAACCAGTCTCTCGAGACCTCTTAGCCTCTCTCTCCTTTCTGTACCGGGCCAACATGCCCTCCAATCTCCTGGCGATACTCATAACCTGCTAATAAGAGATGTCCATCTCCAACTCCCTGGCCATATTGAATCTGATGCTGGGGTGGAGCCCCTCAAAGCGATAGACCCTCTCCCGAACTGTGGCGACCAAGGCTGATGCATGTCGGGTCAACTCAGTGAAATAGACTGCATACTCCTCCGACACAGTTATAGAACCCTGGCGCATATTCTCAAACTCTGTGCGCCAAGCATCCCTGAGGCTCTGAAGGACATACTCTCGCAAAAACATATCTGAGAATTGAGTCCATGTGAATGAGGCTTCCTTGTCCAGACTACTCAGCTCATAAGCACGCCACCACTGATAGGCTGCTCCTCTAAGCTGGAAAGCGGTAAAAGAAACCTCACTCATCTCTGCCATGCCCATAGTGCAAAGAATACGATGACACTTCTATAGAAAACCTTGAGCATCCTCCTAAGCTAACCCGTTGAAGATAGGTGGGTGGTACTTCTTGTACCTCTCAAGTCTAAGCTGCTCTGCCTCAGAAGCAGCTGCCCTGGTCTCATGTTGAACCGGAGCTACCGGTGGCATAGGAATAAACTTTGGAGCCAGATCAACCTGGACCCTCTGCTCAGGAGTACGGGCTGCGGGAGTCTGTGCCCCTCCCCCGGCCTAAGATGTGGCGAGAGCTAATGGTATCAATCCAACCTGAGCTAAGGTGCTGAACATGCTCATGAACTGGGCTAAAATCTCCTGGAGGGCTGGTGCAGCAATAGGAATCTCCGGTGCCTGCCCTTCAGCTGGAGCTGATGGGGTCTCCTCTGTCGCAGTTCGTGCAGGTGCTCTGGCTACACTGCGTGGTCGTCCTCTACCCCAGCCCCGGCCTCTGACGGCTCTAGCAGGGGGCTCGGGTGCCTGGTCGTCCGATCTCCCGATTTGAGTCCTCACCATCTGTGAGAAAGAATAGAATAGAGAATTTTAGAAATTAGATGCCAATAACTCGCACGACAAAGGAAATCAAAGAAGTAGGATGAATCCTAACAGTTCCACAGCCTCCCGAAGATAAGTACAGAAATTTTCGTACCGATCAGTGAGACTCTAATAAACCGGCTTGTGACTCACGATACTTATGAACCTAGAGCTCTTATACCAACTTGTCACGACCCAAATTCTCCCTCCGTAAATGATCGTGACGGCACCTAGTCTCTACGACTCGGTAAGCCTAACATTTGTGGAAATGAAATAAAAGCATGATTATTAACAACCAACGGTAATGATAATCTAAATAAGCAACTGAATGTCTCTCGGCATATACAATTACCAACTTGTCAAAATGTGCACAACAATCCCAAAACCCGGAACACCGTAAATCATAAGTTACTAAGAAGTCTTAACTGTTCTATACATTATTTCTACAAAAAGAGGGGAAAATGAACATAAGGGGATAGAGGGGGACTCCGAGGATCTGCAGGCGCGAGAAGATGTAACCTTAAGTCCCCAATAAGCAGCAGCGACTGCAACTAGTGATGAGGTTGGTAAGATGAACCTGGATCTGCACACAAAAAATATGTGCAGGAGAGGGCATGAGTACACCACAATGGTACCTAGCAAGTGCCAAGCCTAACCTCGGTCGAGTAGAGACGAGGTCAGATCAAGGCCCTCTGGTATATATATATATATATATATATATATATATATATATATATATATATATATATATATATATATATATATATATATAATAAGGCAAGGCAAAATAAATATCGCAACAAAATAAACACTAAAATTTAACAGGGAAGGAATCATAGAAAACAACAATTCAGTACACAGAAATACAATAAGGGATCTCTCGAGATACCGTCTCGTAGTCCAAAACGTAAATGAGCAGGGGGATCTCTCGGAATACAGTTCCGTAGTCCTAAAGCAAATATGCAAGACAGGGGGATCTCCGAAATACCGTTTCGTAGTCCCAAAGTAAATATGCAGTATAGGGGGATCTCCCGGAATACCGTTCCGTAGTCCCAAAGTAAATATGCAGCCAACAATAGAATTCAATAGTTACGGCACGAAATTCTACAATTCAACCTAAGTGCAAGTTAAGGAAAGACAGGTAAATTCACTAAGCATGTTGCACGTAGTTCAGGTAAACAGTTAAGGCAAGTAGGCATTCTATCTTAGTCTAACAGGATACTAGACATGCTGATAAGATTCAAATAAGAAGGAAAACAGGTTATTACTTAGTGGAAATCATGGTTTTTACAACAATTAGCCCGTGTACGTACTCTTCGCCTCATGTACATGACGCTCATATATCAACAACAGTACAAATCTTAAGGGGAGTTCCCCCACACAAGGTTAGGCAAGCCATTTACCTCGAATCAAGCTCAAATCAATCCAAAAAATGCTCTTCCCAAGAAAATCCGACTCCGAATGGACCAAAACTAGCCAGAATCAATTACATAACATAATAACAACTACAAGGAACTAATCTAGCAACTGAAGTCAAAGCTAAAGCAGAAATTGGAAAATTCGCCCCAAAATGCCTCATCGGTCCCATGTCTTGGAATCGAGTAAAATTACCAAATACGAACACTCATTCACTCACGAGTCTAGCCATACCAAATTTACTCAAATCAGATACCAAAATCTCGATCAAAACCCAAATATTCGGCCTTAGATCTTTTTCTCAAATTTTCCCCAATTGTCCATCCCAAATAACTAACTTAATGATGAAACTAAGGACATAATCATGGGAATAAACCAAAACTAGGTAAGAATCACTTACCCCAAACACCCACGTGAAAATCCCTCCAAAAGTCGCTACTTCCGAGCTGTCACGTCCAAATGGTGAAAAATGACATAAACCCTCGATTTCGAACTTTTAAATCTGCCCAGTGATTTCTTTAATCACGATCGCGGAAAATAGCCTCTCGATCACGAAGAACAATTTCGCTGCCCTAGGATTTGACCCTACATGAACGTGATGCACTGCTCTCATACCTACGCGATCACGAACATCCTCACGCATTCGCGATGAGCAAAGCACAAGGCCCAGCCTTAGTCTCCTCAACACTACGCGAACACGACCTTGGCCACGCGTTCTCGAAGCACCACTTCACACCATTACGCGTTCGAATATTCCTGCCCCCGAACGCGAAGAAAAAAACTTCCTCTGCCCAACTAATCCTACGTGATCATGGCTCCCTTCTCGCGATCTCATATAAGTAAAATAGATCACCAGATCATAGAACTTTAGCCACTCCTCTAAGTCCAAAATGCATCAGATAATGATCTGAAACACACCCGAGGCTCCTGGGACCTCCACTAAAGATACCAACAAGTGCTAAAACATCATAAGAACTTAGTCGAGCCTTCAAACCACCTCAAACAATACTAAAATCACGAATCATCCCCCGATTCAATCTTAAAGAACTTGAAACTTCTAAATTCGACAACTGATGTCGAAACAAACTAAACCATGTACGATTGACCCCAAATTTTGCACACGAGTCATATTCAACCCTACATACCTACTCCAACTTCCGAAATCGGAATCTGACCCTGATAACAAAAATTCCACTACCGGTCAAAATCTCCAAAACTTTGATTTTCCCCATTCCAAGCCTAAATGAGCTACAAACCTCCTAAACACAATCCGGACATGTCCCGAAGTCAAAACCCACCTAACGAGGTTAACAGAGCCGACAAAACTCCATTCCAGAGTCGTCTTCACACAATTCTGACTACTGTCCAAATCTTAAGGCCTAAACTCCCGTTTTAGGGACTAAGTGTCCCAAAAAACTCCAAAAACTAAAATGCAACCTCCAGTCAAATCACAAACAGAAATAAATACGGGGAAAGTAGCTAATAGGGGATCGGGATATAACTCTCAAGACGACTGGTCGCGTCATCACAGACTCCATCTTTATTATATTTCAAACATTGGTAGTAAGTTGATGGGACAACTTTGTTCTCGTGTATCCACGGCCTGCCAAGAAACAAATTGTATGTAGTCTTTGCATCAATCACATGCATCCATGCAGTTGATTGCATATCTCCCATGGTGATTTCTAGTTTGATAAATCATATGGCCCTTTGTCCCCCTAGATTGAATCCTTGAATCATCAGTCGGCTTTTAGAAAATTCATCAATTGAGATGTCGAGTTCTTATATTGAGAAAGCACATCTCTTGGTGTTAAAAGGGTTGGAAAGAAAGTAAGCCTCGCGCCGTCGCCGTCGCTCGCTCGACTCGGCTTCGGATTCGGATTTGGTCAAAGATCGATTGATTGATTAATCTTTTTGAACAAAATTTCTTTCAATTATTTAATTAATTAACGAAAATTCAAAATGCATCCGATAATGATCAAAAACACACCCGGGGCCCCCGGTACCTCAACCAAAGATACCAACAAGTGCTAAAACACCATACAATCTTAGTCGAGCCTTCAAACCACCTCAAACAACGCTAAAATCATGAATCATCCTCCGATTCAAACTTAAAGAACTTATAACTTCCAAATTCAACAACCGATGCCGAAACAAACCAAACCATGTACGATTGACCCCAAATTTTGCACACAAGTCATATTCAACCCTACAGACATACTCCAACTTCCGAAATCGGAATCCGACCCCAATATACAAAATTCCACTACCGGTCAAAATTTTCAAAACTTTGATTTTCGCCATTTCAAGCCTAAATGAGCTACATACCTCCGAAACACAATCCGGACACGTCCTTAAGTCCAAAATTACCTAACAAAGCTAACGGAACAGACGAAACTCCATTCTGAAGTCATCTTCACACAGTTCCAACTACGGTCCAAATCTTAAGGCTTAAGCTCCCGTTTTAGGGACTAAGTGTCCCAAAACACTCTAAAAACCAAACGAAACCTCCTGAAAAATCAAAATAGCAGAAATAGATATGGGGAAAGTAGTTAATAGGGGATTAGGACTATAACTCTCAAGAAGACTGGTCGGGTCATCACAGACTCCATCCTTATTATATTTCAAACATTGGTAGTAAGTTGATGGGACAACTTTGTTCTCGTGTATCCATGGCCTGCCAAGCAAAAAATTGTATGAAGTCTTTGCATCAATCACATGCATCCATACAGTTGATTGCATATCTCCCATGGTGATTTCCAGTTTGATAGCTCCTATGGCCCTTTGTCCCCCTTGATTGAATCCTTGAATCATCAGTCGGCTTTCAGAAAGTTCTTTAGTTGAGATGCCGAGTTATTTCATTGTGCGAATGGGAAGAATGTTAATTGCAGATCTGTCATCTATCAAGATTCTATTTATCCTCCACTCGAGCACATAAACCACCATAAATAAAGGGCGATTGTGTAGTGTCTCACTAAGTAGGAGATCTTTTTCAATGGAGGTGATTTTTGCATTACAAACATCTGTTTCTTGGAAGGGGGGCTCAACAAGACTATTACACAGTGATGGAGACGGTATTGATGTGACTTCGTTCTTATCAGCATTACAACACAAGGACTTGTCATCATCGTCAGAAATCCTCATGTGAAACCAACTCGGCAAAAGTTCTCCTAAAGTCACCGGGTGGCGTGGCTTTTGGTGATGGTGTGTCTCTATCTCCACCTTCTTTGGGTTCTTAACCATTTGTTGCTTCTTCGGTCTTCTCACCATCTTATTCCTCGTAGTTTTCTTCGTTGATCCTTTTTGCGGGATCAATTTACGGTGTCTTTGACGAGTCACCAGGGTCCAACATTCTTTATCAGGTTGATCAACTTGGACTTTGTCATCCTCCAATAATTCTTCATCTTTATTCCCTTCATAGGTGCATATCTCAATCTGATTGAATGAGCCAAAGGAAATGGACACATGGTTTGTGCTCGCCTTTTCGTCTTCAAGCTCGATCTTCTTTTGACGAGCCAAATCCATAACTTTGTCCTTGAAGACAAAGCACTTCTCAAGAGGGTGACCTACCAACCGATGGTATTTACAGTAATTTGGGTCATTGCTTTTTCCAGCTTCATCTGGCAGCTTCATCTCTGGCAGCTCAATAAGCTTTAGCTCGAGGAGTTCGTCAAATATCGCAGGCACATCGGAGTCTAGAAATGGGTACTTCTTTTCTGGCATCTCTTTGAGCGTCAACTTCCGATTTGCATAGTCTTGAGAGGAAGTTGTTTTCATACTCTATTTCTTGCTCACATTGGTAGTAAACTTCAAAGGAGAGGCATTGGCGTTCATGGATTCCTTGCTTTCATTCTTGGGTACGAACTTGCTCCATTTCTTGACTTATTGCTTATCTCTTCCCTTGCGAGGTTCGTAGATGGGCAGCCCATCATTTCCCGCAGAATCCATGCTCAACTCCGTATCATGAGCACGGGTGGCAAGTTCTTCAAATGTCCTGGGCTTAATTCCTTGCAAGATGTAACGAAGTCCCCAATGTGTTTCTTGGATGCATATCTCTATGCCAGAAGCTTCGCTTAGCCTATCTTTGCAGTTAAGGCTAGCATTCCTCCACTGGTTGATAAATCAATAACTGGTTCATCTTTTTGTTCGCGAGTGTTTGTAAGTTCTACCATGCTCACAGTACGCCTCGTGCTATAAAAGCGATTGAGAAAATCTTGCTCGAGTTGGTCCTAACTATCAATAGATCCAGCCTCGAGGTCGGTATACCAATCAAAAGCAATCCCCTTTAGTGAGCAGACGAACTTCTTGACAAGGTAATCTCCATAAGTACCTGCATTGTTGCATGTCTCAACAAAGTGCGCATCATGTTGCTTTGGATTTCCCTTGCCGTCGAACTGCTGAAATTTGGGAGGTTGATAGCCGGCAGGCATCTTCAAGCTATCGATTCTTGCAGTATACGGCTTTGCGTACGTGAGGGAAAACTTTGAAGCAACCTCAATCTTATCTTTGATAGTTCCCATAATGAATTCTTTCAATTGTTCGAGGGGAATTTATCCTTCGGAGGAGACGTGAAGTTCTTTGGCAGATGACACTTATTTTGTTGAAGGACCAGCCTTCTCGTGGACTTCAGGGAGCTTTCTAGGTGCATGACTTGATTCTCCATCCATCATGCTTTCAACTATGCCAATCAATTTTGCGATACGGACATCTTGATCTTGAGCATACTTTGTTAAGCCATCAATCACCTTTTTCAGGTTTGCGAGTTCCTCCTCCATTGTCGAAGTGTTAGTCATCATTGCCTCCATGATTATTGCAGATGATGAAGAATAACCGAGACCTTCCCACAGATTGAACTCAGTTTGGAACATGTCATATGGCGAGATTGGCATAGAGTCGACACTTAAAACTTCATCATCGGGTTGGGTAAGCTAACTCTTGGTATTGTATAAAGTAAGTTGAGCAAGATCTTTCTCCACAACTTCTGCAATATTATCTCATCTCTTTGACTTGCCAGCAGGGGACCTTTCTTCTTTGGATGATGAAGATCTCAAATCATGCATTGGTGCAGATGACACTTGGAGTGCTTGTTGTCCCACGACGCTCGCCTTGCTTCAGGTGATTGGACCGAGACTCCCCATAGTAGCGTTCCGAATACTTTCAACATCAGAAGAAAACTTGGAGTCAACAACTTTTGAGTCGATCTTGTTTGAAGCCATCTTAGTGATCTTGAATGTTGCACAATTGAGAAGAGATGAGAGGTAGAGATGGTCCCACTGGGCGTGCCAATTTGTTTACAACTAATTTCAACATATGAAAAATAAATTGCAATCACAAAATAAGAGAATAATGTTTTTACTAATCAATTGTGAGTACAATTTTGTTTGTCCTTGATTCTTCTTTCCTGATTATCTCCGTGATTCGAGGGCTGAAGCAGCGTATTTCTCGAATGTAGGATAAGCAGACCTCCTGGGGATGTATTTTATCTCCAGCTTCGTGAACTATTTGATTGTCAAGAAGTATTCGACCATATTTCCAACTCTTTGAGAATATCCCTAGAATTTATGGGAATTTTGAGACTCCTCTTCGAGGGAATATGAATCCCTTTATATAGGTGTGAGTTAGGGTTTAGGGTAGAGTAAATTTCAAGAAATCCTAATAGACTCCTAGGATTTCAAGAGTCATGTAGTATCTTTAATTTAAGATTTGACTTGATCCCTTAAAATTTTGATGTCTACAAATGCTCCCTACTTCAAGATTTGTCGGGGTGTAGGATTGCCGAAACTTGAAGACGAGACTTGAAGTACTCCACCATCGCAACAAATGGTTTTGAAACTTGGAGTTTTCGATTTACAGGAGGAAGAGATTAAGGGCGGAACTGGTCCCCACTGAGCATGCCAAAATTTGTAACAACTAAATTTCGCTCCTGAAAAATAATAATCAAGACAAGAAATATAGCGACAAATATGATATTCGATTTCAAGTGATGGGGTTACAATCTCTAAAATATCTCTAAATCTAAAGAGATGTAGTCCTCTGATTCTTCTCCTCACGGATGATGGTTCAAGAGCTCGAGAGCTTGATCTTGAACTTGACGGATTTTAGATTGTAGTACGTCGCGAACAATTTGAAGGCCGTCACGGACCAGGGCTGGTGTTGGTTTATCACGAACGGAAGATTTGAAGCCGCCCGCCTATGATTTGAGTTCACCTTTGGAATTTGACCACAGACGATGATTGCAGATATGGATGGAGACCTTGATGCTATTCTTCAGAGCTTCTTTAGCCTTTCCTTCTGCTTACTTGCTTGTGTCTCAGCCTTCTCATTTGACCCCTTTATATAGGCGTGGGGTGGAGTAGCCTCCAACAAAACCCTAGTGGATCATTGGGCTTGAGGCTTATAGGCCGACCTATTTGATAGAAGACCAATTGACGGACTAGCCCAATAATACATTGGACTTTTATTTAAATTAATTCATTTTAGATTTAAATAATCTACCTGATTATACTAACTCACAGTATCATTTGGACTAATATGTATTTAATACATGATGAAATTCAAATTACTTGTGGATTTATATTAATAAAATTTTGTTTGTCTTTAGTGTTACTAAAAAAAAATTAATAGGAATATTTTAAAAGATCTTATGTTTGTCAGTTTATTCAATTTTTACTAAACTTATATTAACTTATCAAAACTTTATCTATAACTTTAATAAAGTAAGATTGAAACATTATTCATGTAACAAAAAAATTCGAACAACCCGAAAATCGACAAAACCGAACCAATCCAAACTTATATAGTTACTTTGATTTGATTTTGATAAAAATCGAATTAATCCAGTACACCCTTATTTGGAACTCAGCATATGGCTTATTTGAGATTTTGTTTGAATTATAAGTAACAGAATTTTTGGGAATTTTGTTACCATTTGTAACCAAATATATATATATATATATATTACATACATATATATATATATATATATATATATATATATATATATATATATATATATATATATATAAAAGATTATACTTCTTCCTCTATGATCGAAGTTAGTTGAGTACATACTCTATTCAATAAGAATTTTACATTATTGAAATTTAAAAATACATAAATATAAATTAATTATTTTTAAAAAATCCCAACAAATACTACCATTGTGATAAAAATTGCATTATACCCTAAATAGTATCTCAATCATATCAAGTGAAACTATAAAGCATTGTAATATTTTAATTTAAGGTTAATTTGATTAGTATTTAGCGTTATCAAGAGATTAATTTATTTTTTATATTATGTCATTCAACTAGAACAAAATACAATTCTTGTTAAAATTATTAATAATTAAAAATCACGATTATTATTTCAAAGGACCAAAAAAATACCTTTTCATCAACTATTTGAGAATAATATTAATATGTTTTATTATTCAAATCTCGATTAGTATAGAAAGAAAAAAGTAATACATTAATAAAACTGAAAATACTAAAAGAATAAAACTATACATCATTCAATAACCATCAGAAAAATACATGACGACTTATTTTTCAATTAACTTTTTAATTATTATTTTATTGTAATTAATTTAAGGCTTAGTGGTGCAAAAAAAAATTAAAATAAAAAAGTGTAGACCCAATGTAGAACTAATTTAGATTTTACTTGAATTATTATCTAATCATTATATAATAAAGCATTAAACTTCGACAAGTATTTCAAAGTGATTGGTATAGTAATATTATTTCAGAAAAATTAAAATGCACATAATGCAAAAAGATAAATAACAATACATGTAACTGTGGTTCTATACATTATTACACAAAAGCTTGTTCTCTTTCTTCTTTCTCTAAGGACATAGAAAGTGTGTAGTTAGCAATAGACCAAGAAATATTAAAAAGAAAAAAACAAGAATAAAAAAAAAATTGGGCTCATGCATAGTATATATATATATATATACGTACTTTGATCGTGAGCGTTCATCAACCGCTAGTTCGTGGATTAGTAGTTGACAGCGATATGGAAAAAAGCCAGAATCGGATGGTCCTTTGTACTTTGAACAATCAAATGATCAATGTCTGCATTTAGTAAGGGGTGGCCAGTTTTACCAACCGACCTATGGCGTTGTAACTTCCATATTTAGGAAGTGGGTGAAAGTAAAATAACCAGCTAGCCAAAAATGCAACCAGCTGTCCAACTAGATTGTGCAACTAACCAGGCATTTGGGCATAATATAATTTTTGAATAATAAATAGTATTTGAAGTTAAGTTAAAAGATAGTATTTGAAAATTTGAAATTATGTTTGGATATGTATTCCACTTAAAAATATATTGCACTTTTCTGAGTGAGGAATTCTTCTTGAAAATTCCGAAAAAGTGATCAAAATTATTATTTAGTTACAAAATTTCATGGACAAACACATTTTTGAAAAGAAAAAAAAAATCGAAAAAAGGAAATATTTTTATGAACAAACGGGTCCTAAATTATGTACAGCAGTAAACTTGAATTTTTCTATTTGGTCACTAATAATTTCATGCTTAAAGCCTTATACGGATCGTTTCGTTACCCTGACTAATCCCAGAATAGAATATAAAACTGCATTTATCTCATGTTTGATTATAGGTATTAGCTAATACCAATATACATTTTATATCAATATTTTGGTATTAATTATCACATAGTGTATATAGGATAATAATCTGGGCCAGGATAATAATCCTATGATTATTAATTCATGAATAATCCTCTTTGGATCCAAACAACCTAAGTATTTATATTTCCGTTGAACTTGCTTGCATTGTCCCATCTCTTCTCGGTTCTTTGATTCTATCACATTGTATAATTTAATACTTCTTTTGTTTCAGTTTATGTAACCTATTTTTTTTATCTGTTCCAAAAAGAATGACCTCCTTCTAAATTTGAAAACAATTTAATATAAACTTACAATTCTAACCTTAATGAGAAACTTTTTTAACCACACAAATATTCTGGGCTCATATTTGATTTGTTTAGGACCACAAATTTTAATAGTCTTCATTTTTTTTTTAAACTTCGTACTCAGTCAAACAAATTCACATAAAATATAACGGAGGGAGTAATTTGAAAAACGAGTGCTATGGAGAGGGAGGAAGCTAAAGGGGTTCTAGTACATCCAAAAGGGAGAAAATCATTCGTGACCTATGCTAAAAAAAAAAGCTTTTGACTAATTAAGAATAAAGTCATAGGGATGTCAATGGGGCGGGGCGGGGCGGGGGCGTGGTGAGTTTGGCAAAATCTACAAAAATTTCAACTCGTTCCGTCCCGCCTTGCGCCGCATAATTATATTTTTAGTTCTCAATCCGCTCTGCCCTGCCCCGCTTAATTTTTTTTTCTTTTTTCTTTCATTTTTTTTTCTAAAACAAAATAATCGTTTTTCTTGCAACCGCTGCAGCATCATCAGGATTCCCTCAGCAAATATTAAGACATCAAAACTGGTCTCACTAAAATACTCTCTCACGAGACCTTCTTGACATTTTTTTATATATTAGCTCAATTTGTAAAAAGTACTTAATGCGTTAAGCTTCTTAATACTCTAGATATATACAAATTATTAGTAGTATATATATATATATATATATATATATATATATATATATATATATATATATATATATATATATATATATATATATATGTTTCTTGATAGGAATCATAGGGTAAAAAAAGGGTGAAAATATTTTGGGAGATTCCAACTCTTTGTAAATTTGATATTTCGTTATAAATTGGTCCAAAATTAACTCAAAGACAGATTTTCACAAGATTTCTTCTGGATACTTTTGAGTTCTGACTATAAGCTGCAAATATATACCATTCACAAATAATATTTTTGTTGTCCTCTCTCGTGAGTTGTTATTTACCAATGCAGATTTTTGTTTTATTCGCTTATTTTTTTCTTCATTCTTTTGACCTGTAGCTAAATTTACTAGTAATGGAACCCTTGTTTCCTAAATGAGAAAGGCAGTAAAGTCATATTTTTGTCCACCTAAATTTTTTTCTTTTTCTTTTAAGCTAAAATTCAAAATTGTCCCACATTGAACTCGCATTAAACTCACAACCTGCCCCGTCCCGCCCCGCTCCGCCCCTCTTTAAAAGTTTTAAAAACTGTTTAAACTCGTCTCGCCCCCGCATCAAACAAAACCCGCCGCCCCGCATCCACACCGCCTCATTACCACCCTAAATAAAGATGTTCCCTCCCAAGGGCTAACACTTCAAGACTTATGTACCTTTTTGGGAGAAAGTAGAGGAGAGAAGAAGTGTGAGTTTAATGTTGTTTGGATTAATTTTGGGGGCAAAGAAGGGGGAGGAGAGAAAGAGATGGATTTTGTTGTTATATGAAAAGGCAATTGTACTGTTCTCAAATTGCATAACATCATTACTTGAGTACTTTTTTGACGTGCATCATTTTTATCATTTCAATTCTAAAGTACATCTATATTATTAAAGTAACAACAATCGGATAAGAGAAACATTAATAAAATATTTGAGATAACTGTAACTTTAATCTAAATTTGAAATTTTTTAGCAGATTTTCCTTTCACAGAATTTAAAAAAAGATTATGTTAAATTAATTGCTAAAACTCTAATTAAGACGGTATATCCTTATCTCATTTTTAGCACTCTTATTATTTAATGGTCAAGGCTGTCTTTATTCATAAATAAAAATTCTTCAAATCTTTTTTCAAAAACTTATCAAATCATGTCCAAATGATAGCTAAAATGTAGTTGTTAAGTTGTTGTTAGTGTTAACATAAATCGTTCTCAAATCTCCAAAAAGTTACTATATTTAAGAGTTTAAGTTATGTTGATTGACACTGTCAAATAAAATTTAGACTACGACATTAGATATTTTAGACTATAACAATACATAAATTATTCCTATCAAGTCTAATATGATAATAAGAAAACTAAAATGATACTTGTTATAACCGATTTGTATATAATTTACATCATATTAATATATTGGCAACATTAAAGGAGCATATGTGTAATTAGATATTTTTGGAATGGATAAGGTACGTGTCTTCATGTATGAATCACCAAAAGAAAAGACTCAAGGTTCTACAATTATTGGCATCACTAAGGAGATGTTTGGTACGATGGAGAAATAAAATAATTTTGGGACAAAAATTTATTATCGTCTTATTTTTTATTTGATTATTAATTTTGAGACAAGTTATCTCATGATTAAAAATAGTATCAAGATAACTTATGTTGATCGGACATATGTAATAGTAATCTCAGGACAAATTATCCCCAGATAAAACAGTAAAATTAACAATCCTAAAATTAATAAAACATACCAAACAATCAATAAGAAATAATACCAAGATAACTAATCTCAGTTAGGGGTGTTCAAACCGAACTGGAAAACCTCACCAAACCGAAACGTCATACCAAACCGATTTAAAAACCCGACTAGGTTTGATTTGATTTTGTTTGGTATTGAGTAAAAAAAATCCGAACCAAACTGGCATATAAATATATTAATTTTTATATATACTTTTAAGACTTTATATAGAACTTTGTTTAAAAAAATACCTAGAAATATTTGGGATCCTCTCATGAGATGTAATATTTAATAGAACAATGGAGTGCATTCATTTCTATTTACTTTAAATAATGGATTGTATCACTTTCTTATTAAGTGCTATTGAAATGTGTCAATCATCTCTTTGTTCTTTCATATTCATATGTCATGATTTCTTATATGTTTTTCGAATCTGAAATTGTATTTCGATAATGTAAATTACATAGACCATATTATTATTTAAGTATCATATTAATTTTTAATTTATTATCATGTTCTTAATATATCGGGACTGAATAAAAAAGAAGAAGAAAGAAGATGGGCAGATGGCGAGGAAGAAGAAAGAAGATCGAGCAGAACGAAAGGAGAAAATATTACAAAAAAAAAAAAAAAAAAAAAAG
>ML248600.1:0-23411 GCA_005239495.1 Nicotiana undulata | reverse complement strand
AAAAAATTAAAAAAAAAAAAAAAAAAAAAATAAGTAATAGTGAGAAAGGACAAAATTTGAACAAAATGAAGAAGAAAGAAGATGAGGAGTTGGGCGAATGGAGAGAAGGAAGGGAGTTAGAAGAAGAAGAAAGAAGCCAGGTGGTAGGTTAAAAAAAATGAGAGGGGCCCAATTGTTGGGCACATGCCCATGTTGTTCGGTCAAAGACCCAATGACCTAATCCTTTTCTCTTTTGGTTTTCATTCCTATTTGGAATTGGATTCGATTTTTATTCCTATTGAGAGTTGGTTTTGGCTTTAAGAGAAAACACCACTCATTATCTATAAATAGGACAATCTTGGAGAATTATTCTATGCTCATTGGTACAAGTCTTTAAAAGACTTAAGCACATAAGAGTGATTTTTGAGAGAGCTTTCATCAAGAGAGAAGAGAGAAGAAAAATATTTGTTTTGCTGCAGATCTTTATTCAGACAAGACAACTTCAAATTACGTTTTATGATTCGTTAACTGTTGGATCAGGCTGAAATTTTGATTGACTGTTCTTAACATCTTGGTATTTGATTTGAATGGTGGAGATTAGATTTGAAGACCCGTAGCATTTGTTTTCAAGCCTCGAATAGCAGCTTTCTTTTTGTGGATTCTCCTCTTTCTTCAATTGATTTGTTGTTGCTCTTGTTGCTTTTTTGCTCCGTGTTTGGCACTTGTTGTGTAGCCAATTTGGAGAAATTTTGAACCCTCTTATTGTTATAGTGGATCTTTTTGGATCTTTGTGATCCCGTAGCTTTTACCTTCGATTTGAAGGGTTTTTCACGTTAAAATTTGGTGTTCTTTATCTTCTTTATTTTCGGGTTTGCCTCTTCCTCGATATACAGTGATATCAGAGCCTTGGTTATTTATCCGAGTTGTTATGGAATGGAGGCGAATATGAGCAATATGATATGTTTAAATAGGAGAAATTATAATGTTTGGAGAAGCAAGATGAAAGACTTGTCGTTCGTGAAGAAGATGCATCTACCTGTTTTTGCAGATCATAAACTCGAGACTATATCTGATGAAGATTGTGATTTCAAGCACCAACAAGTATGTGAATATATACGAAAATGGGTTGAAGATATGTTCGCAAACATATTGTGAATGAGACACATGCGAGATCATTGTGGAAAAAGCTGGAGACTCTTTATGCTTCAAAAACTGGGAACAACAAGTTATTCCTGCTAAAGCAATTGATGACCTTTAAATACAAGGAAGGCAGCCCTATCCTTGATCACATAAATAATTTTCATGGCGTCCTTGATCAGCTATCTGGAATGGGGGTTAATTTTGATGATGAGATATAAGGACTTTGGCTTCTTAATACTCTGCTTGACTCTTGGAAAACTCTTCGCATTTCTTTGACAAATTCAGCTCCTGGAGGTAAGGTGACCATGGAATATGCCAAGAGTAGTGTGTTGAACGAGCAAGTAAGGAGAAAATCTCAGGGTTCGTCCTCACAAGCAGATATCTTGGTTACAGAAGACCGGGGGAGAGATAAAACAAGAGACTCGAGGAATAGAGGTAAAATTTGAAGCAAGTCAAGGTCCAAATACCATAATATTACATGCAACCACCGTGGCAAGAAAGGAAACATCAATAGGTTTTGCCACAAGTTGAAGCAAGGCACTAGAGAAGGAAAGAATATTGAAAATAACGAGAACAATGTTGCTTCTATTGTTCGAGATGACCTTCTTTTTGCTTATGATGAAAATTTCATCAGTTTGGTATCCCATGAGACGAGCTGGATAGTAGATTCTGGAGCTACCTCACATGTAACACCAAGAAAAGATTTTTTCTCATCTTATACTCATGTTGATTCTGGAGTGTTAAAGATGGGAAATGCCTATGAAGTTAAGGTGTTTGGTGTTGGCGCAGTCTGTTTGAAACTAATAATGGTTCAACGTTAGTTCTTCAAGATGTCAAGCATACCCCAGACTTTTCTTTCAATTTGATCTCCACAGGAAGATTAGACGATGAAGGTTACCATAATGCCCTCTTTAATGGCCAATAGAAGCTCACCAAGGGCTCGTTAGTAGTGGCTCGAGGAGTCAAGTTTGGTTACTTATAAGTGATGTGGGGATCTATTCTTAATGACTCCATAAATCTGGTGGAAAGTGACACTTTATCAGAATTGTGGCACAAAAGATTGAGTCATATGAGCGAGAGGGGATTACGTGTTTGGCGAAGAAAAGTTTGCTTTCTGGAGTGAAACAAGCAAAGCTGAAAGGGTGTATCCATTTTTGAGCTGGCAAACAGAAAAGGGTTTCCTTTCATAGCCATCCTCCCTCAAGAAAGCCCGATTTATTAGAGCTAGCACACGCTGATTTGTGTGGTCCTTTTAAAGTAATGTCAAAAGGTGGTGCACTTTACTTTGTGGCCTTCATTGATGATCATTGTCATAAGCTCTGGGTGTATCCTTTAAAATCTAAAGATCAAGCACTTGGCGTGTTTAAGGAATTTCAGGCCTTAGGTGAGAGACAGACGGAGAAGAAATTAAAATGTATTGGCACTGACAATGGTGGTGAATATTGTGGTCCCTTTGATAACTATTGCAAGGAACAAGGAATTCGTCATCAGAAAACTCTGCCCAAGACGCCTCAATTGAATGGTTTGGCAGAGAGGATGAATAGAACTCTAGTTGAGAGATTTAGATGCTTTCTTTCAGAAGCTAAACTTCCAAATACATTTTGGGCAAAACACTTAACATTGTTGCCTATGTTATCAATTTGTCTCCTGTTGTTGCTTTGGATGATGATGTCCCAAATAGATTTTGGTTTTCCAAAGATGTTTCTTATGATCACCTGAGAGTTTTTGGGTGTAAAACTTGTGTTCATGTTCCTAAAGATGAGAGATTGAAATTGGATGTCAAAACTAAGCAGTACATCTTTATCAATTATGGTCAAAATGAGTTTGGATATCATTTTTACGATCCAATTGACAATAAACTTATTAGAAGCCGTGATGCAATATCCTTGAAGACCAGACTATTGAAGATATTGACAAAGCTGAGAAGATAGACTCTTAGAGTAA
Organism: Nicotiana undulata; assembly: GCA_005239495.1. Classification (NCBI taxonomy): domain Eukaryota; kingdom Viridiplantae; phylum Streptophyta; class Magnoliopsida; order Solanales; family Solanaceae; genus Nicotiana; species Nicotiana undulata. The sequence goes on along the minus strand of ML248600.1, from coordinate 20,348 downwards.
TGAGAGCTTAGTTGATATTGATCCAATTTCAATTGCTAAGGCACCTATTGCACATGAAGGAACCCAAGACAATAATAAAGATAGTGATCAAGATCAAAATGATCATTGTGGTATAGATGTTATGGATGCTCCAGTTGATGAAGTTGTGGTTGATCAGCAACCAATTCCTGCTTAGGTAACTACTTCGAATGCTCCTAAAACCTCTCTTAGAAGATCTACAAGGGAGAAACAAAATTCACGCGCTATCCTCTTGATGAGTATGTACTTTTGACTGACATGGGAGAACCTAAGAATCATGATGAAGCCATGCAAGATACACACAAAGATCAGTGGATCGAAGCCATAGAAGATGAGATGAAGTCACTCCATGAGAATGTCACATATGAGTTAATGAAATTGCCGAAAGGTAAGAGAGCTTTATCTAACAAATGGATATTCATAATAAAGCAATATAACCATACCTCTGTGCTTAGATACAAGGCGATGTTTGCTGTTAAAGGCTTTGGCCAGAAGAAGGGAGTTGACTTTGATGAAATTTTCTCTCCTGTTGTGAAGATGTCTTCTATTCGTGTGGTTCTAAGCTTAGTCTTGAGTCTAGATTTAGAGGTTGAGCAAATGGATGTCAAGACTACTTTTCTTCATGGTGATTTAGATGAGGAGATTTATATGGAGCAGCCTCAGAACTTTGTAGTTAATCTTGCAGATAAGCATGCGTGTTGCAGAAAATCGGTAGGCATGAATCCTGTCAATAGTTCATCTACTTGAAGACACATTTGGTTCCTTGGCTGGAGGGGGATTTTTTTGGGCACATGCCCATGTTGTCCAGCCAAAGACCTAATGGCCTAATCCTTTCTCTTTTGGTTTCCATTCCTATTTGGAATTGGATTCGGTTTTTATTCCTACTGAGAGTTAGTTTTGGCTTTAAGAGAAAACACCACTCATTATCTATAAATAGGACAATCATGGAGAATTGTTCTACGCTCATTGGTACAAGTCTTTGAAAGACTTAAGCACATAAAAGTGATTTTTGAGAGAGCTTTCATCAAGAGAGAAGAGAGAAGAAAAATATTTGTTTTGCTGCAGGTCTTTATTCCGACCAGCCAACTCATATCACGTTTTTCGATTCGTTAACCGTTGGATCGGGCTGCAATTTTGACTGAGTGTTCGTAACATCTTGGTTCTTGATTTGAACGATAGAGATCGAATTTGGAGTCCCGTAGAATTTGATTCGAGCCTCGAACAACAACTTAATTTTTGTGGATTCTCCTATTTCTTCAATTGATTTGTTGTTGCTCTTGTTGCTCCGTGTTTGACACTTGTTTTGTAGACAATTTAGAAAACTTTTGTAACCCACTTATTGTTATAGTGGAGCTTTTTGGATCTTTGTGATTCCGTGATTTTTATCTTCGATTTGAAATGTTTTCCACGTTAAAATTTGGTGTTCTTTATCTTCTTTATTTTCGGGTTTGCCTCTTCCTCGACATACCCAATCTTATTTTTTATTTTATTTTTTTTAAATATTATCAACGGGCCCACTTTTTTTAAAAACATTTTACGCACTTTTATTTTATTTTATTTTATTTTCCTTTTCCTTTTCTTTCATAGCAGCCTTTAGGGTGACATTTAATTCACTCTGAACAATAATTTGGGGTGGGGAGGAGGAGTAAAAGAACACCCGTTTAGTTTAAGTATTCAAACCTATTTTTTGGACAAGTTTAATAGGGTCTTTATGTATTTTGCCTTATGTTTAATTATTAAAATTTAACCTTGAAAGTATACATCAACAAAAAGTTATTATTAGACGACTAAAAAAATAAACTTACTCCCTCGCTTCAGTTTATGTGAACCTATTTTCTTTTTGAATTGTTCCAAAAGAATAACCCTTTTCTAAATTTGGAAACAATTTAGTTTAAACTTCCAGTTCTAGCTTTAATGAGAAGTTTTTTTAACCACACAAATACTCTGAACCCTTTTTTGACTTGTTTAGGACCACACATTCTAAAAGTCTTTATTTTCTTGCTTATACTTTGTGCCTAGTCAAACAGGTTCACATAAATTGGAACAAAGGGAGTATGTATCACTAAAAATATTCTCCCATAAGAATACTTTAATAGATCATATGTTTGTTAATTTTTTTAAGTTTTAGTAAAATTATGTTCACTTATTAATACTTTATCTAGAACTTTAATAAAATAAGATTGAAATAATATTCATGTAATAAAAAAAACCCGACAAAACATAACCAATCTAAACCGATATAGTTGGTTTGGTTTGGTTTTGATAAAACCTGAACCAATCCGATCTATGTACATCCTAATCTCAACATAACTAATACCAACATAACTTATCCTCGAACCAAACGACCTCTAACACAGTATTTATAATTCACATAGTATTCACAATGTTTTTTTTCTTTTTCTTTTATTTTTTCGGTGACTACATAAACAAAATGATGGTCAAAGACTACGGATCTATGTGCTCATATATGTATGGTATGTTACAGAAGTTTTTGCATTTGTTTGATAGGTGACAACATCAAAAGATGTTTCTTTAAGTCTTATTCAAGCAAAGTAGGGAGCTAATTTTCTTCAACTTTGAATCCGTTTCCTTAATTTCTTTCTGCCAATCAAACGACGAGGGAAAAGAAGAAAACAAAAGGAACAAAAGAAGAAAAGAACACAAACTTCGGGCGTGTTTGTACGAAGAAAAATATTTTTCGAAAAATATTTTTCAATTTCTTATGTTTGGTTGGCTTAAATGATTTGAAAAACATTTTCCTCATCAACTCATTTTTTTCCAATTGGAGGAAAATTTTCCCTCTATCAAAAGTAGGGAAAATATTTTTCAAAACTCCTTCTCAAGCTTCCCTACCCTATTTCCTACCCTCACCACCCCACCATACACTCACCCACCTAACCCCCATTCCATGCCCTCTTCAAAAATGTTTTTTTTCGTCACCACCCCCCACCCCCACACTGCAAAAAAATAATTTTTTTTTTCACCCCTTCCCCCTACCCCACCCCATCACCACCACCCCCTTGGTCCCCACTCCCGTACATTTTTTTTTAATACTTTTTTTGTCATTTTTAAATTTCTCTTTTTTTTTTTGCACCCCCCCGGGGCCACTTTCTGCCCCTACTTCCGCATACTTTTTTTAATTTACTTTTTGTGTAATTTTCAAATTTTTGTTTTTTTTCCTGCATCCCCCTCCCGGGCCACTCCCTGCCCCCACTTTCGCATAATTTTTTTTATTTACTTTTTTTGTAATTGTCAATTTTTTTTTTATCTGCACCCCCAACCCCCACCCACCCCCGCCCTCCCTCCTTCCGGAAAAAAATATTTTTTTCATATATTTTTAATTTTACTTTTTTCATTTTTTGGTTTACAGGTTCAAAATTTTACAAGTTTCAAAGTTATGAGTTCGGAGGTTTATGTGTTTCGAAGTTTACATGTTTAGAAATTATAAAGTTTACGGGTTCGATATTTCGCGGTTTCGAAAGTTTTGCGGTCCAGAAGTTTATGAAATTTGTGGGTTCGGAAGGTTGTTGGTTCAAAAGTTTATGGCTTCATGTTTATTGTATCAAAATTATTTTATGAATACTCTTGAGAAAATATTTTTCTTGATTTACGTACCAAACACCGAAAAATGAATAAAATTACTTCTTGAAAAATATTTTCCACGAAAAACATTTTCCTTCGTGCCAAACACACCTTCACTTTTCTCTTTTTTTCTTGACCAATATAACATAATTCTTCATTTCTTTACTATACAGTGCTAAAAGCAATAAGTTAGTTAAACATATGCCTCACTCAAATATCACGAAATTTAAACAATTAATTCTAAGAATTTAAAGGAAAAAAACATTACCTCCCATGAATATCATGCCAAATTCCATATTGCTAACAATGATACAAACAGTTTACTCGAAAAAAAAGAAAAATTACTTTTTAACCTCTGCTAACAGCTTGTTTGGATGGTTGTTTCACATCATTTCATAATGTATCGTATTGTATTGTACCGTATCATTTGATGAATACAATGTTTGGATAGATTGTATCGTTTGTCGTTGTTTCATGATATCATACACTAGCAATATGAAGAATAAATTTTACAATATTATAAAGAAAAATTATTATACGAAATAAATTTAATATACAAAAAGGTAGTGTAATTGATAAAATAAAATTATTTAATAATAGATTAATAGTGAAGGGTGAGATGAGATAAAAAGACAAGATAACAACCTAACGACACCAAATCGGTCGTTACATAAAATGACACATTTCATCGTTATGTAATAACGAATTTAACGATACGATACAATAAAATTTAAGTAACAACCAAAATAAATATCGTATTTAAAATAACAATACGATACAATACAACGAGTAACGACCATCGAGAAGAAAATTTTAAATCAATAAATCCGTTAATCCGTGGGCAACATCAATATTGGGCGAAAATGATTGAACACCCCAGGCCTCCACAGGCGACGATCCATTGTAAAGGAAAAAAAAAACTCGAATTAAAATTCAAGGATGGACAAAAACTCCGCTCTCGAACAAAACCGTCACGAGTTCTTCAGCATGAGTATTAATCTTGACCAGAAAATCTTCACAACGGGAGAATAGAAAAGAGAAGATGGTGTTTTCACGTTGTTGCTTAGGAGTACCATCTGTAACTTGCCTTCTGCAAAGAGGGCACGTCCAATTAGACTGTAGCCAAGCGTCGACGCATTCTACGTGAAAAACATGGTCGCATTTCGGCAGCTTCCGGCACATATCGCCGCCGCTCATTTCGTTGAGGCACACGGCACAGGAACTACCTCCATCGTAGTTATCCTCTACGGAGAACGGCGGCGGTAGGTGATTATCAGGGCGGAACCACCGGACTTTGATAGTGCAAATCAAGAAAAGGGTGGTGGCGGCGGCTGTTACTGTTGCTAATGGCTCAAAATGAAAATCCATGCCCTTATCTGTAATCGTGCTCTGTGTGTGTGTTTTCAGAGCACGTTATTGCCGACACTACAAATATTTCTATTTGTAACCATATCCATCACTTTAAAAAGTATTATAAGTGTTTACCCTCACAATTGGATAACAATTAAATTTATAAATAATTTTAAAGATACGTAAATTAATTTGATATAAAGCGATAAACTAAATCAAATTGAACAAACAAAGATAAAATGGATTCAAACTACACGAGGAAGATAATTCTAGTCTTAGTGGAGCTTCACCCTCGATCCGGGCTCGCTATGACTAACACTGATGAACCAGAGAAAGAGCTAATAACGTAGAAAATAATAATATATTGCTTTGGAATGCGTGTTACAACGTGCCTAATGAATTATCAGACACACTTTCTATAGTAGGGGAATCCTACCCCAAGTATAACTCTATGAAAGATAAAAAATCTTCTGTTTAATTGATTCCTGGTTCTACATCGATACGTGCCGAGATCCATGCCGTGATATCTGACCCGTCACGGATATTATGGCCTCCTGTTGGCCGCACTTGATTACCGGGCGATGCTCTTCGAAATCCTTCAGGTTTTAGGTCGGTCTCGAATCATGACCCCAATATTATCGAGCGTAGATGGTCGGCTCCCGTACTCTGACTTGAGGATATCCTTTTTTCGATTCTGTTCTTTCGCAATCATATCTCGAGCTCGTTTTACCTTGTTGGAGGCCGAAGTGTATCAAGAACCCGATTTTTACCCGTACACAATAAGTCACAATAATTTATAATTTAAAATATAGATGTTGGTGTTATGCATTTTAATATTAAAATTATAATATTAAAGTGCATTATTTCTTGAGAGATAATGGTTATAAATTGGCAAGAAAGTGGTAATTGCTGTAACTCTCGAAACCACTAATGCCATGATCTATCTACCACGAATTGCCTACTAAAGATTATATTTTGTAACCACCAATCATGTTCTACAATTTTATTATCCCATCACTTTGCTATTTATTTTTATGGAAGGGATTTTACACCTATAAATAGTGGTGGTTCTTCCTTGTGTATTATATGGAAAAATATTGTAGTGTGCATGAAAAAAATAAAATTGGTGTAGTGAAAAAGAGAGTTAAGAGAAGGAGAAAAATCTAAGTCTCCAACTTATTATCTACAAAAGAGAATATTATTTTTGTTGAAGGAATGTGTTCATTTTGGTGGAGCTTTGGACTTAACAACTTGTCCTTAGTTTGTTCGAGTCATACGACATTGTCAGACTGTTGTATCCTAGAGGGGACAAGTCAAGAGTATTACTGCTGGACAGGTGTAAATACTACCGCAATGGGCTTGAATCTCCTTAAAGGGGCGAGATATCCGCGTTTCAGCCTGAAGAATATTTATTTATTTATTTTTCTTCATCTTATTTTTCAATTGTAATTTCACCAATAATTTTAAGGAGAATCAAAATTTTTTATGCAGTTGAAAAAGAGTGGATATGAAGGTAGAAGTTCACTCTCTTGAAGAGATGGTAGGGTAAGATATTTTTCTACTTGCTTAACTCGAGGAAAGATATAAACTTTTCACCTTATGTTTTTCATGAATATGTGGTATATTTTTTCATGAAAAATAAATTTTTATAATTCTAGAAATAGTGGGGACAAAAGAAATAAAATATTATTGCATGAAAAATTTGAATATTCATGCACGAGAGAAAGTTCATTAAATCAAAAAAATGTGATCAGTGCATCTACCATAAATCTTGGAATAACTCACATATGATTATTTGCCTCTCTATTGATGATTAATTAATATTTGGGTTTAACGTGAATGTTATTGGAGAAACTAAAAGAATGTTTAGTAGCCATTTTGATATGAAAAATTTGGGTGAGGTAAATTTCATTCTTGGAATGAAAATTACTAGAACATGTAATAGATTTTTCCTTGACCAGTCACATTGTGTTGAGAAAATTTTGAAAACATAATTTTATTGATTGCAAGCATGTTGTAACTCCTTTTGATTCAAGTGTTTACTTATTTCCTGTACAAAGTGACAAGATGTGATAAATCAAAAGGAATATGTTAGCTTAATTGGAAGCTTGAGATATGTGATTGATTGTACTCCACCTGATATTGCATACGTAGTAGGAGTACTTAGCAAGTTTACAAGCAAGACAGGTAATGAACATTGCCATGCCATAACAAGAGTTATGAGATTGGAATATTTTTACTTTAGGAGGTTGTGTTATGTTGTAAATCAAAAGCAAATAATATTGCTAACTCTACTATGGAGGCTGAACTAATTTCTTTGGTTGAGAGATTTATTATTTCAAATTCCTTATTTTGAAAAACCAATTCTTCCTATTTTAATTCATTGTGATAGCACCGCTGCTATTGTAGAGTACAAAACCGTTATTACAACAGTAAATCTAGACCTACAAGGAGAAAATACAATCTTGTGTGATATTTGAAAAGAGGTAATATTGATATTGATTATGTGATAATCTTGTAGATCCACTAACCACGACATTGGCAACAAAAATGGTCTAGAGTACATATAGGGGGATGATATTGAATCCCATAAACTCATAAGCCATATATGAGAAAACCCAAGCTGGGACTAAAGATCCTCTAACCAAATTCCATGGGAAGAACGAATCATTTGATGACTTGGTTTGAAATTCACTATTTTTTTTGTTCCATCCCTGTGGTGTGAAGGCATTTACCCTGTAACGATTTGCAAGATTGAGTTTTTTTTATTAACTCTTAATGAAAATATCTAGCTCGTATGAGTTGGGTGTTAGAGTTACAGGAGCACCCTTGACAGATTTCACCTATGTGAATGTGGAAGTAGGCCGCTTCCTATGAGAATTGAGCTTATTCTCAAAAACACTCATGAAAATCGGGATAGCACACAGCCGTAATGTGCTGGCTAATAAAGCTCATGTCAAAACCTTGATTATTATATGTAAGCAGTGATACTTTATTTCTCTAAAGCAGTCATAGTTCAAGTCTGAGACCACTACTGACTCTGGAGTAGAGATTGTTGTTTTACTAAGTGGAGGTTCAATGCAGAACACACCTTCATTATGCATAATGGTCTCCCTTCAATTGGTAAACTCTCATATTTTAATATTAAAATGAGTAGAAAATGTTGGTGTTAGTGCATTTTAATATTACAATAATGGGGAGGGGTAGGCTGAACAAAAATGCGACTACGATTCAGCTAGTGGATTATAAGGGAACTGGTAATAACACACAAGTCACTGGAACGCACAATTTGGAGTCCACATATGCGAAGAAAATTTCAATGAAACAGTGGCCACCATTGTCAGCCACAAAGGAGGGTATTAACACCCCATTCTATGAGCCCTGTACCAATGATTCACAATGCAAAGGTAACTACTGGCAATCAATTGAAAACCGAAAACTCTAGCTCAGGAAAAATTGGTATGCATGTCAACAATTTAGGAGCAAATACTAGTAATCAGTTGAAGAACGACAATACTAGCTTAGAGAAAGTTGATATGCCTGCGAGCAATTTAGAAGCAACTATTGGTAATTTTGTAAAAATTGGGGATAGATTAGAGGATGATAAAAGCAAGGACAAACTAGCAGCTGCGAACACAAAGATAGGCCAGAAGAAGTGGGCTAATTTATTTGTCGGGAACAGATTGGCAGCAAAAGGAATGGATCTAAGTTTCATTGCACCAACCATAAAAAATGGAGAAGTAATTGTTGAGTTATGTAAGGAAGAAGTGTAAGAAGAGACAAGGAAATGGAAACAAGCTATGATCATGTATGTTGTTGGAACAACTCCAACAATAAGAGCTATAGAACGTTTTATTGCTTCACTGTGGAATATTGCAACAAAGCCAAAAGTTTACTTTCACAATGAGGGATATTTTGTGCTTAGATTTAACTCTACAGAGGACAGAGATGAAGTTTTGTACTCAGGGCCTCACATGCTGAATAATAAGCCGATAATCATGAAGGTTTGGTCAGAAAATTTTGATTTTAATAAGGAGGTATTGCAAACCATACCTGTGTGGTAAAATTCCCTAACCTACCACTGAATTGTTGGGGAGCTAAGTCAGTAAGAAGGATATGTAGTGGATTAGGGATTCCCTTATATGCAGATGCTTGTACTACTCAGTTGGATCGAATTACCTATGCTAGAGTGTTAATTGAGATGGATGTAACGAAAGAACTTCCTAGGGACATTAAGGTGACAGATCCTAATGGATCCAAGAATAGCCTATGACTAGATCCTTGAATTTTGTCATACATGTATGCAAGTTGTAACGACCCGACCGGTCGTTTTGCATATTATGACCCTATTCCCCTAGATGAAACTTCCCATAGCGTCTTATCATGATTTATAACTTGCGGGGACGGGTGGTTCGGGATTTGGAATCGTTTAGAGTGCTATAGGAACACTTGGTTCCTTAAGGTTGGCCTTTTTGGCCAAGTTTGACTTCGGTCAATATTTTTAGCAAACGACCTCAGAATTTAGTTATGACAGTTTCAGTAGCTTTGTATGGTGATTTCAGACATGAGCGTATGTTCGAAACGGGTTTTCGATGACCCGGGGGCATTTTGGCGCCCAATATGGGAATCAGGATTTCCTTAAGTTTGAAATTTGGGTTGGAACGTGATTTTTTGTTATCGAGGTCCGAACGGAATTCTGAGATCGGAAATAGCTCCGTTATGTCATTTATGACTTGCCTGCAAAATTTGGAAACATTCCGAGTAGTATAGGTTGGTTCGGCACAACGTTATGAAATCAAGATCTTGAAGTTCTTAAGTTTGATTCAATTTGGTTTTGGGGTCAAATTCTGAGTTTTGTTGTTGTTTTTCACGTTCCGGAAATTCAAGTGAGTCCGTATCATGAATACAGACTTGCCAGTGCCTTGGGACGGGGTCCCGGGGGGCTCGGGTGAGTTTCGAACCCCTCGGAGCTTAATGCTAAAAACCAGAATTTTCACTGTCTGGTTTCCTTCTTCGCGTTCGCGGGAGGATAGCCGCGTTCGCGAAGAAGGAATTGGGCTAGGGATGCTGATTCTCTACGCGTTCGCGTTTCCCACCCCGCGTTCGCGATGGTCTGGACCCCTGACCTCCGCGTTCGCACCTTCGCCTCCGCGTTCGCGAAGGGTTGAGACGGAACCTAGCCCGTTTGTTCTTCGCGTTCGCTTGTGTCCCATCGCGTTCACGTAGGTCTAGACCGGCTAGCCTTCGCGATCACAACCCTCTCTCGCGTTCGCATAGAAGGCCTCCTGAGACCTGGTCCATTGGTCTTCGCGAATGCGATGCCCCTGTCGGAGTCCCAAGTGAGAACGACCCCTTCCAGGGTTGCTTTACTGCGGTCGATGAGGCCAAACCAGCTGATGCAAAGTCGATCTTCAAGGAAGTCCAACGACTTTACTCAATAGTGAGTTTTTTAATTGTACTATAACCTTTCTAACTTCATACTTTCCTCCTCTGTCTAAACAAACTTTTCTTTTTGTAGGCCTTCGACAAATTTAAGGCTGAGCTATGTCGCTGTGAGGCCGAACTGCGTAGATCTTCGAATGAGGAGAAGAACCTCAGACTTCTTTGTGCCAAGAAAGAAAAGGAACTGATACGCCTTCGATCGGAGTTGACTCGAGCTCGTGACTATGAGGACGAGCTCGAGAAGCAGGTAACCTATGTTTTGAAAGAGTATGGGCTTCCTCTCCCATCTTCGGAGGCTAACACTTCAATGACTCAGTTGCAACAGAAGGTAGAAATGCTCGAATGTCTTCGGGGTGAGGTCGCCTAAGTCAACTCCGAATACAACGAGTGGAAAGCACAGATGGATGTCCTTGCTGTGGCCAAAAAAGAAGCATTGGCTAAAGTATCTGCCCTCAAGATAGAGCAATTTAGTTCAGGCGGGCAGGATAACTGAGCTCGAGGCTGGTCTTACGAAGGCGAAGGCCGAAATCGAGGAAGCCCGAGCCGAAGCCAAAGAGATACAAGTAAAGGCCGACAAGAAGGTAGCCATCTATTTGAAAGATGTTGCTGACGCTCAAATGGAGTTGATGGGGGCCTCCGATCGAGACAGAAGAAGCAATGACTATGCCCGATGCATATCCCATTGGGAAACCCTCGAGGACATTCATGCTAAGGGCTTCGATCTCTCTGAGGAGATAGAGCAGGCTAAGGCGGACGAGATTGATGCCAAGTTCCTCCTTTCTTCCGATGATGAAGCCGATCCCGAAGACGAAGAAGAAGAGGTTGACAAGATGCTATTCCTGAGGGGGTTGATGAAGACAAAGTCCCCGAGGGGGAAAAGGAAAAGTCCCCGACGGTAGACTAGGTCTTCTTTGATTTTTGTAAAGGGCTCCATGTGGGAGTATTGTGAATGTACTTCTGTACCATTATTTCGATATAAAGAAATCTTTTGTTCTGTGTTTGAGTTAATTTCCCTCTTGCCTTTAGTTTTGAAATTTGATGCTTGTCGTCGATCAGTCTGATGTGTTGGACTTAGATTATAAAACCCTTAGGTTTTTGTGCTTTGATCGATGACCGATAATAAGCGACCACTTAGGTTTTGATATTTGAGCTAAGCTCTAGCTCGGGACCTTAGAGTCCGAACTTAGGTGAGGTCTTGAGATTAGTGTGCTTTGGACTTTAAGTTATTTAGGTATCGACCCTCATGTTTTAAAACATCGGCCCTTAGGATTATTTCAATTTGGCTCTTTGGCTCTTTAGATTGGCCCTTAGGCTCTTTAGGTCGTCCCCTAGGCTCTTTTTAGATTGGGTCGATTCGACCTCTAATATGGCTATAATTTTCCCTCATTCTGTCTAAAGACTTTTTTAAATTTTTTTTATTATGCCTTGGCATGTTTTTATATTCGTCTGACTTTTCAACAGTTCGATTGATAGTAACCTCGATTACAAGTCAACGTGTGACGATAATTGAGCATCTCGTGAGGTTCTTTCGAAGGCTGATTTTTTCGAAGCCTTTACATTATTTGGAGCTGATATTATCGAAGCTCCTTTGATTATGCCGAGGGTAGCCTGATTAACCGGTTTTTTCGAAGTATTTGAAGGCCTTTAGTTTTATGGCGAAAGTCGGACGTCTCCGAGCCGCATTATCTTGGCCGTAGCCTTTTCGTATGACCGTAGTCTTTATCTTTGGCCGTAGCCTTTAGTCCCCGGGTGAGATGACCTCGGCCTTAATATCGAGGGTATGCCTTTTTAGGGGTCTTACAAGTTCAAATATATTGCCTTGGCCTTAATATCGGGGTTATGCCTTTTTTAAGGTCTTATAAGTTTGAGTACGCCTCGTTGAGGTCTTATAAGTTTGATTTTGCCTCATCGAGGTCTTATAGATTTGAAGTTGCCTCATTGAGGTCTTATGAGCTCGAGTCTTTGATGACTCAATAAGTTGACTGTCGATGACAGTCCCCGAGCGTTTGGGAGTGTTTGGCCCTTGAGCCGTTTCATGTGAAAATAGTGAACTTCTTTGATGCACAAAGTATTTTGATAAATAAGAATGCTTCCTTGAATACTTGATACATGTGTACATGTTTTTTGCCATAGGGGGCTCGACTATTCTACTCGGACACGGTTCATTTGACCGTTTGGCCCATTACAACATTCTCCTATCGAGGCCCTCTTTGACATAACTTATTTTCTTTGAAGAAGTATCCTCTGAGGGTTATGCCCCCAGTATTTGAGGTTGATTGAAAAGAAGCCTTGAATACTTGTTGAGTTTTCCTTAGGTAGCATATAGGTGTTTCCTCGTTAAAAATCTCGCCCGTAAAACTCATTTGGGATAAAACCCGATCTAAGGAAAAAAGAGTGCAATGCATGCTTAAAACCCAAGGTCTTCGAGTTGAAGGGTGCTTCGATCCCTCTCAGTCGAACACCTGCAAAAGGTTAGTATGAAACATAAATGAAAAAGGAGAAGGTTATACCTTAGCAATAATAACATTTGAGCATCGATACGTTCCAATTGCTTGGTAGTTGCTCGCCTTCCATGGTGCTAAGTTTGTAGGATCCTTTGCCTACTACTCCGAGGATGCGGTACTGTCCTTCCCAGCTAGGGCCTAGTTTCCCTTCGTTTAGGTTTCGAGTGTTGAGGGTAACTTTCCTTAAACTAAGTCCCCGACTCCGAAGTATCAGAGGTTTGTTCTTCTGTTGTAGTACCTTTCGATCCTTTGCTTTTGAGCGGCCATTCGAACTAATGCGGCTTCACGCTTTTCATCTAGTAGCTCGAGGGCGGTGTTCATGGACTCGTTGTTTGAGTCCTTGGCGGCGTGCTGAAATCTGGAACTTGGTTCTCCGAACTCGACTGTTATCAATGCCTCGGACCCATATACCAAAGAGAACGGGGTCTCCCCTGTGCTTGACTTCGAAGTTGTTCGATATGCCCATAGTACTTTGGGCAACACTTCTTTCCATTTCCCCTTCGCATTCTCTAACCTTTTCTTTAAGTTTTGGATGATGGTCGTTTTTGTGGACTCGGCTTGACCATTTTCACTTGGGTGGTAAGGCGTCGACAAGATCCTTTTAATTTTTTGATCCTCGATGAATTTCGTCACCTTGCTGCCGATGAACTGCTTCCCATTATCACATGTAATCTCGGAGGGTATCCTGAATCGGCATATGATGTGGTCCCATTTGAAGTCAATTAATTCTTTTTCTCTTATCTTCTCGAAGTCCTGCGCTTCTACCCATTTCGAGAAGTAGTCGGTCATAAATAAGATAAATCTAGCTTTACCTGGCGCCGTTGGTAGGGGGCCGACGATGTCCATCCCCCATTTCATGAATGGCCACGGGGATAAGACTGAGTGTAGTTGTTCATCGGGTTGGTGAATCATCGGTGCAAATCTTTGGCATTTGTCACATCTTCGAACAAATTACTTGGTATCCTTTTCTGTATTATCCCATTAGTAACCTGCCTTGATTACCTTTCGAACTAAAGAATCGACACCGGAGTGGTTTCCACAAATGCCTTCGTGGATTTCTCGTAGCACATAGTCGGTGTCCCTGGTCCCAAGCATACTGCTAGTGGTCCGTCAAAGGTCCTTCTGTATAGTGTTCCATTCTCGCCGAGTGAAAATCGGGTTGCTTTGGCTCGAAGGGCTCTCGATTCTTTTGGGTCCGTGGGGAGCTTCCCATGTCTCAAGTAGTTGATGTACTTGTTCCTCCAATCCCATGTTAGACTCTTGAGTTGATTTCGGTATGGCCTTCTTCGATCACCGATTTGGATAGTTGCATGACATTCCCCGGGAGTATGTCATCTTCTTCGACAGACGAACCCAAGTTTGCGAGTGCATCGGCCTTGCTATTCTATTCTCGAGGTATGTGAACTAGGGTCCACTATTTGAAGCGGTGCCATGTCACTTGAAGCTTGTATAAGTATCTTTGCATCCTATCTTCTCGAACCTCGAAGCTCCCATTTACTTGGTTTACAACCAGAAGAGAGTCATATTTTGCTTTAATGACCTCTCCTCCTAGACGTTTGGCTAGTTCGAGACATGCAATCGTCGCCTCATACTCGACCTCATTGTTAGTCAACTTCGATGTTTTTATAGATTGTCTAATTGTGTCGCCCGTAGGCGGCTTTAGAACTATGCCGAGCCCGGACCCTTTCACATTCGAGGCACCGTCAGTGAAAAGGGTCATTATCCCCGATGACGTGCCCGTTTCTAACAAGAGTTCTTTCTCTACTCCGGGCACGAGGGCAGGCATAAAATCTGCCACGAAGTCTGCAAAAATTTGAGACTTGATAGCCGTTTAGGGTTGATACTCAATATCGTACCCTCCGAGTTTGATGGCCCATTTGGCCAATTGGCCCGACAATTCGGGCTTATGCAAGATGTTTCGAAGACGATATGTTGTTAATACAAATATAGGGTGACATTGAAAGTATGGTTTCAATTTTCTAGATGCACTAACTAATGCAAGAGCTAGTTTTTCTAAGGGCGGATACCTAGTTTCAGCATCTCCTAGGGTCCGACTTACGTAATAGACAGGGAATTGCGTACCTTGTTCTTCTCTAACCAACACACCACTTACCGCTAATCCATACACGACCAAATATAAGTATAGTGTTTCATCCTCCTTCGGGGTGTGGAGAAAAGGTGGGCTCGAGAGATACCGCTTCAATTCTTCCAAGTCATGTTGGCATTCCGGAGTCCACTCGAAGTTGTTTTTCTTCTTGAGTAGGGAGAAAAAGTGATGACTCCGATCTGATGACCTCGAGATGAATCGACCTAAGGCTGCTATCTGCCCGGTTAGCCGCTGTACTGCTTTCACATTATTTTACCACGGTGATCTCCTCGATGGACTTGATTTTGTCGGGGTTGATATCGATCCCCCTGTTCGACGCCATGAAGCCCAAAAATTTTCCCGATCCGACTCTGAAAGCGCATTTCTCGGGGTTGAGCTTCATGTTGTACCTTCTTAGGATGTCGAAAGTCTCCTGCAAATGAGTCAAATGGTCCTTTGCGCACAAGGACTAGCATATCATCAATATAAACTTCCATAGACTTTCCTATTTGATGTTCGAACATCTTATTAACTAGGCGTTGATATGTAGCTCCCGCATTTTTAGCCCGAAGGGCATTACGTTATAACAATATGTATCATACTTCGTGATGAACGAAGTCTTTTCTTGGTCCTCCGGGTTCATTTGAATTTGATTGTACCCGGAGTAGGCATCGACAAAGGTAAGGATCTCGTGGCCGGCTGTAGTATCGATCAAACGATTGATGTTGGGCAATGGTAATGAATCTTTAGGGCATGCTTTATTCAAATCTTTAGAATCTACACACATTCTCAATTTATTCCCTTTTTTAGGGACTATCACTATGTTAGCTAGCCATTCGGGGTATTTTACCTCCCTAATGGATCTTATTTTGCGAAGTTTTGTTACCTCATCTTTGATAAATGCATGCTTTACCTCAGACTGAGGTCTCCTTTTTTTCTTCATTGGTTTGAACCTGGGGTCGACACTTAGTCGATGGGTGGTTATCTCCGGCGGGACCCCTGTCATGTCTAAAAGGGACCAAGCAAAGCAATCATTGTTATCAATAAGAAATTGAATAAGTTTTTTCCTGAGTTTGGGGGTTAATCTCGTTCCCAGGTATACCTTTCGATCTGGAAGATGTTCGACCAATATGTCCTGTTCGAGCTCTTTGACTGTTGACTTTGTTGCATGTGACTCCTCGGGGTCAACGAAGGCTCGAGGAGTGAGATATTCTTCTTCATCCTCCTCGACTACTTACTCATCGATCACCTGTCCCTCGGGTTCAACCGAGGGTATAGACGGTGGTTGCTATTTGGCTATTTGCTTGTCTTTTGACTTCTCCGAGGCGGAAGGTGCCGATGCTTGTGCCAAGTAGTGCACCGTGAACATCTCCTTAGCGGCATGTTTCTCCCCATACACTGTTTTTATGCCGTCCTTTGTTGGGAACTTCATCAGCATGGATGCATTTTACCGACCACGATACACCATATCCACACCTTGAGATTATTAGAGACAAGTAGAATCCGTGCGCCCAAGTTCTCGCTTTATAAGTACATCCTTTGGTGATAGGTGCTTTTGCGCTCACTAGGAAGCCGCTTGACGCCTCCCTTGATCTTGCAGAATGGTCGACTAGAGAGACGAAGGATGCATTGGACAGATTTTCGGGCAAAGCAACTAACATGAAGGTCCTACTTTTGAAGTCCTCCACCCATTAGAAAGTCGCGTCTGCTAGTCCTCCTCATCGTGATCATGATGGACATCTCACCACTTGGAGTGTTCCTCCTTCTGGATTTGGTGAAGTTTTCTATAAGTCCAAATATTGGGAGTGGGTAGAAGATGTTCTTGCCCGCAACAAGTTGACTCTGGATGGCATCAAGGTCTATGACGCCATCTTTGCTTCGTTGTTCACATATGACTACAATGAGAATGTCCTCCATGCCTTTTGTGAGCTTTGGCGTCCATCTACTAACACAATTTCAACCTTTAATGGTAAACTCTCCATCTCTTTGTGGGACTTGCGAGTAATAGGAGGCCTTCCGGTGCATGGGTCCTTCTACGACGAAGTTATCCCCTTGGCTAAGGAGTTGAAACAAGCGGACAATCAAGGAAAACCTTTCCTCTCAAGAAGTTGTCTGCACCTATTCTCGGCATTCTACAAACTCATGAAGGATGATGTCCACGAGGTCTCCATTCGTGATTGGGTGGAGTTTTGGTTTTGAAGTCCGAGTAGGTATGCCAAGCCTCCGCAAAATTCATCAAGAAATCAGACTACAAGGCCGAAGTTGAATTATAATCCTTATTGAAATATTGACGCGAGCTTTCTACCACAAACCGATGAGGAGAATGCCCCTTTTATTGAGCTTGGCGTGGAAGAGTAACTTAGAGATGAGACTTGTTTGGTGGCTTTCCTTGCATGTTGGCTTTGCAAATTTGTGTTCCCCAATAAGAAGATCGATTACACTCGTGCTAGCATCTTCAAAATCGCGAGTTTGATGGCTCATGGAGAGAAGTTTTCCTTGGCGATTCCAGTCCTTGCAAGTATCTATTATGGGTGCCTGCAAAGCACTCTTTCCTATTCGTTATGTATATGGATGGATACGAGCATATTTTGACACCTACTATCGTGTTAAGCGTCCACAACGAGGTCCGCAAATGTGCAAGGTTTCTGGCGAGAAGATGGCCAAGAATTTTGACCTTAGTAATGCCCGCGAATTGTTTCAACAAGTTAGTGCGTGACAACTTCACCATTTGGCTATGATACAAGGGAGGGAATTGCATCTCACCGATCTTGACGAACAATCGAATTCTTGGAGTGACTTTTTAATAAGTCTTAGCTCAATCTTCATCACCCTTAGGAATGATGACATTCATATTGTGGAATCTTATAGTGCCCATAGGTTTAGTCGTCAATTCGGTTTTTGTCAAGATGTTCCTAGCAACCTCATAGAGAGACCTTATGACGGTTCACTGAAAATGCTAGTGCAATTCTGGGACTCATGTATTCGTCTTGGAGGTTCGTCAAAGGTTATTGTCCCTATGCGTCCTTCAGAAGAGGGACCTCTAATGAAACGTGAGTATGCAGATTGGTAGTCAGCTCGTCGAGTGCACTCTTCCTGACAAAGTACTCACATCATTTAGCAAGTTCCAAGGAAAGATGATATTCCTTTATCCTCCAAAGAGGATCAACGTCAAAAGAACACTCACAAAGGGTCTTCCAAGTCCAAGTTAAGATCGAAAGATCCTTTGCCAAGCACCAAGGTCTTATCCAAGTCTACCCCTTCGACGGGCGGGGATGCCCATATGGACAAAGGAGCTGAACATGTTTTGTTGACTTCCAAGACAACTACTGCCACTGTTGAGGTGACGAACAATCCTTGCAAAAGGAAAGCGCCTCCTACTTCACCAAACAAAGATGTTGCAAAGATATCCAACATCGTGCCAGCAAACAAGGAAATGACTCAAGCTTCTACTTTACCCAATGAGGTTGTTAGTGTTAGTGCGACTTTTAGTTCGAGCGAGAGTGATGTTAGTCACGACATACATTGGAATCGTTCAAAGAAGAAGTCTAAGGACACGAGCCATAGTGAGTTTGCTGACTTGGATGCTCTTAGTATCGATACTGGATTTTTTGTAGAGGATGACCCTAGCTCAGCGATACCGTTGTCTGAACTGGAGAAACGAGTAAATGTTATTTCCTTCAATTTACTCCTTTTTTTGTTCTTTTTAACACCAAAGTTATTTTTTTTAATTGCAGTTGGGCGTCGATTAGTTGTATATTGATGTACTTGGTTGCAACATGGTGGAAGACTATGTTACAAGCCCGAATTCCTTCGGCGTGACCGCAAAAAGTCCTCACACTTCATTTGATGTTGTTAAACATCATGCTTCAAATAATTCTTCGTTGACAGATTTGAGTCTACAAAAAGAGTCGCACCTCGTTCTTCCATAAGATGTTATGCTTTCCAAGCTAGTCGTGACGAGTAAGATGGAGGCTTCCACATGTCAAGAAACACGTCAAAAGGCCTTCGAGCCTACTCCATGGCCGTTACATCTTGATGCTCCAAACTTCAAACCAAAAGAGACTATTTACCGTATTAAACTTTCTTTTGTTAACACGATGTGGCTTACCTTGTGTTAATGGATCGAAGAGTTCTCTCTTGATTCTCTGGATAGCTTCACAAAGTTGGAGGAAAGTATCGCTTTGACTCTTGAGGAAATTAAGAAGGAAAACATTATTGATATTTCTACTTTAGAGGCTCTTGTTGAGGCTTTCTTCAAGACGTACGCAGATTACAATGCTTTAAGATCGTCCAATATGACTAAAGAATTTTGTAACGACCCAGCCGATCATTTTGTGTGTTGGGACTCCGTTCCCGTGAACGACTCTTTCCATAGTGGCTACTCGTGCCTTATGACTTGTGTGGGCAGGTAGTTTGAGATTCAGAAGTGATTTGGCCAGTTCAGGAACACTTGGTTCCTGAAGGCTAGCCTATTTGGCTGATTTTGGTTCCGAGTAGCATTTTGAGCAAACGACCTCGGAATCGAGTTCTGACAGCTCCAGCAGCTCCGGAGGATGATTTCGGACTTGGGGGTGTGTTCGCCTCGGGTTTCTGATGACCCGGGAGTATATCGGCACCTGAATTGGAATTCAGGATTTCATGTGATTTGGAATTCAGCCTGGAATTGGACCTCGTGATATCATGGTCCGAATGGAATTCCGGAACTGGAAATAGTTTTGTATAGTAATTTATGACTTGTCCGCAAAATTCGGGGTCATTCCGAGTAATATAGACCCGTTCGGCGTATTGATGAGCCATTGATTTTTTCTTGAAATCCTAAGTTTGATCTAAGGGGTTTTGGAGAGTGATTCTTGGTTTGAATGATGTTTTTAGTATTTGGGAGCTCGAGAAAGTCCGTCATGTGATTTGAGACTTGTTGGTATAATTTGTCGAGGGCTCGGGTGGGCCCAGGGGTCTCCCGGACCCCGATCGGGGTCAAAAACCAGCAAAACTCATAGCTGGTGGGAATGTACTGGTGTGACCGCACCTGCGGTCCATGAGCCGCAGGCGCGAGGTTCACACCAGCAGAATTCCCTTCGCAGGTGCGACCTTCTCTCCGCAGGCGCAGACAAAAGCCTGCAGGCGCGACCTTCCCCAGGGGCCCAGGCCATCGCAGGAGCGGCCTATTCTCCGCAGGCGCGGACAAAAGCCCGCAGGTGCGAGAAATCCCCCAGTGCCCAGGCCTTTTTCCGCAGGCGCGACCCTTTTATCCGCAGGTGCGAGTTCTCACCTGCGATCCAAAGTCGCAGGTGCGGAAACTGCTAGGCAGTCCCATTAAAAGGCCCAAGTCGTGGTTTCTTTCCCAAAATCATATTTTCCTCCATTGT
>ML248599.1:410-16346 GCA_005239495.1 Nicotiana undulata | reverse complement strand
TTCTGAAATCTCT
Organism: Nicotiana undulata; assembly: GCA_005239495.1. Classification (NCBI taxonomy): domain Eukaryota; kingdom Viridiplantae; phylum Streptophyta; class Magnoliopsida; order Solanales; family Solanaceae; genus Nicotiana; species Nicotiana undulata. Next base: position 16,333 of record ML248599.1, on the reverse strand, counting down.
TGGTGAGATAGGCCATATCATGATCTTCCTCACTTGACTCTTGTTTTTCAACTTGGAGAATCAGGTTCTTCTCCTTTCTGGGCTCCTTTCTTTCATTGTCCTTCTTTCTCTTCATCTCGTAGGTTTTCAGGTTCCCTATCAGCTCATCCATTGTTAGGGCTTGCAAGTCCTTTGCCTCAGTGATAGCGTTTACTTTACTTTCCCATGAGCTAGGTAGAACACTCAGAATTTTTCGCACTAGTTTGTTCCTGGGAATGATCTCTCCTAGAGAGTGTAACTCATTGATGATGGAAGTGAACCTAGTATGCATGTCTTGTATGTTTTCTTCTTCCTTCATCTTGAACAACTCATACTCGGTAGTGAGCATGTCTATCTTAGATTGCTTTACTTGTGTTGTTCCTTCATGGGCTGTTTGCAGGGCCTGCCAGATTTCTTTCGCAGTTTGACAAGCAGAGATTCTGTTATATTCATCCGGCCCTATTCCACACACTAGAATTTTCTTGGCACGATAATTCTTTTCCACAGCTTTTCTATCAGCCTCATTGTAGTCTAGTCTTGTTTTAGGCATAAGCAGTCCAACCTCTCCTACCTTGTGCATAGGGATGTGAGGTCCATCACAGATGATGTCCCATAGCTCTGAATCTTCAGTCATGATGAAGTCGTGGATGCGAGTCTTCCACCATCCATAGTATTGACCGTTGAACCTAGGAGGTCGGTATGTAGATTGTCCTTCCTCAAAGTTTGGTGGAGCATCCATTACAGATCCTTTCTTGGTGTTAATCGTTTAGAAAGAACTCGCTCTGATACCAACTGATAGTTTTAGGGGTCCACCAAACAGTAGAGGTACCAGGTCCTCTACTGGTTTCCACAGAGTTATAAGCTAAAAATGCGCAAGGAGACAAAGGATTTTTACGTGGAAAAATCCCACTCAAGGGGACAAAAACCACGACCTACACTTGTAGGATTTCAACTTCACTAACTTGTAATCTAGACTATTACAAGCCACTTTGAAAGGCAACCTTACAAAGACTTCTACACACTAACTTGTAATACTTATTACAAGCCACTTTGAAATTATGTAGTTACAAAGACTTTGACACGTGACTAGCTTTAGCCACACAGAGATTGAGAGAGTAAAGAGTTAAAAGGATTCCTAACTAGTTGCTTCTACAAAAGCTAGTAGGATACAATGACAAACAAAATACAAGATTACAACTCAACTAAGGACATTACCAATACTTGATGAGTACGTTTTGTAGCCTCTAGTGGAGTTGTCTTCTTGCTCTTGAAGCTCTTGAGTCTTTAATGCTTGAGAGCACTTAATGCTTGAATATTCTTTTTGTAAAAGCTCAAGTGCCTTCTTTGTTATTCTTGCTTCAAGATATTATCTTCCATTACATGTCCCAAGAAGGATGCCCAATGTCTTAAGGATATAAATCTCAACCACAAGGAAGTGACTCCTACACTGCTGCTACACTGTAGCGTGAGCAGTGACATCCAGTCACTTTTCTGTTACAGTTTTCTACAGCTGTCAAGTTGACTTGTTCTTGAATCTGTGAGTCCGATGAGGGAGCCGGTCCCTCATCTGATCCGTCCTCATTCAGTGAGAATGATCTGGAATTCCTGAATACATAGATGACTTGTGATGTTGTATGTGCATTAGGTCCTCGACCTAGTTCTTCACATAAAAGTTTGTTGAGTCATCAAAGCAGAATACAACTCATCAATGTGTAAACCCGGCCGGTGGATTTTGTACCCGACACATGAAATAAGTTAAGCGAAAGTCTAAGAAAATAATCAATAAATTAAATCGTCAGTAATTTAATTTAATTGATTATTATCTGAATCTTAACATGGAGAGTTAAATAAGATTTAATGGATGAATTTCGAAATTGAATAAGGAGTGCAATTACGAACTTTTAGTGGAATAATTCGTAATTAATTATTAATACCGAAAATTACAAATTAATTCCATAATTGGAAGCCTTGTTAATTAAATTATGTGGTCCCTACTGTACCTAAATAGTAGGAAATGAAGAAATCCTTTTTCTAGTGGAAAAGAAAACCCAACAGATTTTGGAAAAGAGTTTTAACCTTTAAAACTTGTGCTATAAATACATTAAGATTTCCACCTAGAAAAGGAAGAAGAAAAGAGGATCGTGGCTGAAATTTTCAACAATTTTTTCCTAGGAATTTCGCCCACACGAAATTGCTATTTTCGGATATTATTTGGGTAACACAGTAGAAGACCGTGGAACACTCTGAGATCGTGATCGTGCGGGTGGTGGAGAATTCATTGAGTTGCTGTGGAATTAGAGGCTCACGTGGTAGAGGAGCTTTGTTCACGCTTCAAGAGGTAACCCGTGAAATCCCGGTTATGTTAGTTGTCTAGATTACATGTGATTTTGATGTTGGGATTGCTTCCGCTGCATATAATAATCCAACAATTGGTATCAGAGCTCACTCACATCTAATTAGATAACTAAAATTTTCATGAAACAAGAATAACGTGTCTATGTGCATTTTTGAATTACATGTATATGTGGTTTTCTGAAAAACTACACTGTTGTTTTGTGAATTAACTGTGCAAAAAAAATTTGGATTATTGTTGTAATCATGAGATATCTGTTTTTATTGATATTTTATTGGGATAATCTTGATTTTGTTTTGGTAAACCCTAGAAAAACGTAAAACCTGATTTTTACCGAATTGCCAGTATTTTCGGAGGTCAGCAAACTTGACGAACTCCGATTGAGTTGAAATTTGGTAGGTCTATCGGAAACGACGTGGTGATAAAAACTCACTGTGTTAACAGAGAATCATGGTGTTTTTCGGCGTTTTGAGGTCGTTTGGGCTGTGTTTTAGACGTTTTTATTTATTTTCTAGAAATTATTTCTTAATACTTTTAATTCATTTTTAATTCAATGGTGGTGGGATGACTCCCCATGGTCCCCATGATTAAATATTGGTCATATAATAGGTTTACACGTTGGCTATTAGCAAATAGACGTGTTGTTGTATTAATTCAATAATAGAGGTGTAGAATTTTATTGACTAGATCTTACAAGGTATAATTGATATTGTGTGATGATATAATTATTTTGTAAGAAAGTGAAATCCTCTATTTCATATCCTGGATGACTAATGATTGGAGCGTTTGGCATATTTGTGCATAAAAAAAATCTCAAATTTTAGTTTATGTTTTAATGCCCTACGTGATTACTAATTTTGGATTTTCGATGAAGATTTTTGTTCTCTGGTTGGAGGTTGTAATTAAGTGAAATATGAAGATATTTCGTATGAGTTTTATATTATTGATATGGCTCTTAAGTTATGGTGCATATTCTGCCATAAAATAATTTTATGAGCTACATGTATTTTCGCATGTAAATTGAGAATTTTAAGAGTAATAAATAGTTACCACTAAAGTGGTTTGTTTATTTGAACTCATGGAAAATTCTTAATAATTGTACATGTGAAATTATGTCTATTCATGGATTGAGCATTATGACTAATAAGTAGGATCCACAAGATGATCTATTTATTTGAGTCATTAAAATCTACTTAATATACCATGTGAAAATTATCCTTAATAAATCTACATTAGTGGTGGAGTTTTTTTAAACTAGAAAAGAGTTTTATCTTTGGGTACTAGTGAGACCAACTCCACCCATGAGAAGAAATATTAAATTTTTCGCCGAATGAGAGAAAATATAATATCTTAGGTTCTTATGTAAAAGGATAATTTATTGTAAAAGGATATATTATGTATCCCACAAATAGGAAGAACTTAATATATGCCTTGAGCTCATAGTATGATTATAAGGAGAGTGGAAATCAATATCATATTTATTTTAATTCATGAAAATGCTTAAACGGTTATTCTCCGAGTTTGGTTACAGGCTCGTGGTCATGAATTTGACAAACTCCGATTGACCTGAAACTTGGTGGGTTCATTGACAACGATCTAGTGAGAACAACTCAATGTTATATCATGCTATTTTTCGGCACTTTGAGGTTGTTTAGATGAGTTTTCAAGCGGTTTATTAAATTGAATTTGTTATAAATATGAAAATTATTCTTTATATATCGGATATATATTTGTGTTAAATCTGAAACATGATGATTTAACTTGATATGATACATAGCAAGAATTCAAATTGCATGGATTTAATCCTAAATACGCCAAAAATAATTTATTTGAATTTGGTCTAATTTATGGCGATAGTAAATTTCACGATATCCAAATGACCTGAAATTTGGTAGGATCATCGAAAACGATCAGTTAAGAAGAACTTACTGCTCTTGCAGTGAATCACATCGTATTTTGATGATTCGGGATCGTTTAGATGAGTTTTTTTTAGGTTTGACGGATTAAAATGTGATTTACATACGAAAAGCCATTCTTTCTATCATTTTATTTATGTCTAATCTGGAGCATGATAACACACATTGAATTTGACATGAATTGATATATGATAATAATGTAGGTCATATTTTAAATTCTTAAAAAATGCTTAAAATGGTAATTTTCCAAATTTGGTTGCATTTTCTGAGATTGTGATTTTAACGATTTCCGATTGATCTGAAATTTGGTAGGTTTATCAGATAGCTCAGTGAAAAATACTCACTTCTATGCAGTGAAAAAAATGTTAAATTTAGCATTTTTAGACTGTTTAAATGGGATTTTGAGCATTTTTTTAATTATGAAACTTAATCCTCAGAGAAAAATTCGTGGTTGTCATAAAGTGGTGATAGGAATTAACCCCTATGGTCACCATTTTTTATTTATAGTGAGATAATAAATTACGCGTTGACATTAGGTCTTCCTCCATATCGGATAAATTTATTATGAACTCATTGGATATAGTTACTAGTTATTGATAACTTGTATTAACTCTCTATCTGAGTTTAAGGGTTGAATCAATTTTGTAACTAAAAAAAAATCATGATTATGTGGTGATAAAAATATATTTCTATGGTCTTCCACAATTAGTTTCAAGTGAGTAATAAATTTATGCGTTGACTTTAGGTCTTCCTCCATATCGGATAAATTTATTGTAAGTTCACTAGGTAAAATACTAGTAATTGATATCATGTACTTACTCTCCATCTGAGTATACATGTTGGATCAATGGAACTAGAGCTATTAAAAATGATGTTCACTTGACTTAAATTAACAATATACTCTCCATCTGAGTTGGGTCTGTTTTAATTTAGTTGAGTGAACAATCTGGCATTACATATGTATGTTATATGAGTAGTTCTTCTCCCATCGAAATTGCTATTCAAGATGCATGAATACGTATATGTGTAGTGTGTTTGAAATTTTAGTATTAAATAGTTATATGCAATTGTCTGAAAATAATAGTATGCTCTTCATCTGAGCTGGTTCTATTTCTTTCTGGATTGTATAATTCTTGCATTATATAATATGCTTTGCATGAATGATTCTTTTCCCATCGAAATTTATTATTCAAGATGCATGTATGTATATAAATATTGAGTGCAATATAAATTTTATCTTTCAGTGTTTAGACTTATTATGATCTATTTAATGTTTTTATCTCAACTCCATTATGACTTTATGCAATTTGTTGAATTAATTATTAAAATTTTCTTTTGATACTAACAAGACATTAATTTAAAGGATGCAATATATGTACCTTTTGTTAGAAGGAATTTAATTCCGGTTTCTGGGAAAAATAAGAGATTTATATTTATTTTATTTTTCGAATAACTCTTGAGTTATTGAGCTTGATAAATATTTTATCTCTTGTGTACATGAATGCATGAACTTATTATTGTATATTAATGTCTCTCCTGAACAGAACAATATTAGTCTATCTCATAAGAGAATATGTTCTTCATAATTGAGTAAAACTTATCTGTGCACCTTTGTCTAAATAATATTTATCTGGATAGGATTTCAAGTTGGTCAAAGATGGACCTTAAGGTTCATTGAAAGTAGAGGCACTACCAACTTGTGGATCCCGTTTGGAAGAAAATTAGACTAAAGGTTGTTTCCCTTCAAAAGAAAATAAAGCTAGTGATAAGCTGGAGTGAATCCCTTATGGTTTGTATGGTTAAATGAACATACTAGTAAGAGATAGTTTTGAGTATTTTTGTGACGTTCATATATGATTATTCAAAATATTAATATATTATTTGATGCACCGTAAGTCTTAATGAATTAAGTAATTCAAGATTTTTAAGACTTGAAACGGAGAAGTACCAAGAAAATATATTAAGTTACTGCAATTTGATTGTAGTGGCGAGCACCTCTATAAAGAGTTCTTTTGTTACTTATCAGAATATGGGATTACATCTCAATTGTACACACTGTAAACTCTTTAATAGAGTGGTGTGGTATAATGAAGAAATAAGTCTCTTTTGGACATGTATAGATTAATGGCGTGTTATTCATATTTGCCTTATTTGTTTTTGGAATATTTCCTGAAAATTGCAAATTACATTCTGAATTTAGTTCCTTCAAAGTTAGTACCTAGGGCATCTATAGAACTGTGGACTGAATGTAAGCTCAGTCTATGGCATGTTCACATATAGGATTGTTCTGCATATGTGTTGAAAGGGAAAGCGGATATGTAATTTGGAACTAAGAATGGATAGGTGCATGTTTATTGAATATCCAAGAAAACGAATGGAATTTTATTTTATTGTCCTAAAGAAAATAAGGCAATTGTTAAAACAAATGCATTTTTCTAGATATGGACTGTTTAATAAATCATGTTCCTAGAAGTAAATTATTTTACAGGAACTGGGAAAAGCAATAACTAGATGTTCAAGAACATCAAAACCCACATGTCCGGATTGACGTTCCATTGCATTTAAGTAGTGGGAGAAGTTGTGCCTGCTGGACAGCTACCTCGAAATCCCGTAAACTGTTGCTAACGAACAAAGCAGCTACTGCTCCAAATCGGTACCTGGATCTGTGCACAGAGGTACAGGGAGTAATGATGAGTACGTCAACTCAGTAGTAATGAAAATAAATCGCAGTCTGAGAAGTAAGAAAAACACAGCAAAGATACACCAATTCACAAAATCAGTAAAACACCATGTCACCATAAAATATTCATCAAGTACATAAGTTTGAAAACCAATTTCCAGAAATCCTTTGAAACAAGTATAATTTCAGTATATCTTAGTAAAACTCTTGATAAAATTCAGTTTGAAAATCAAAGTAAATCATAGTTCGAAAACTCGGTAAAAATCATCATAAATCTGCCCCTCGGGCCATAATCATTTCTCGTAATAATTTCTTCAGTATTAGCCCATCAGGCAACCTCACAATCACTCTGACCATCAGACAACCTCACAGTCACTCTGACCATCAGGCAACCTCATAGTCACTCTGCCCATCAGGCAACCTCACAATCACTCTGCCCATCAGGCAACCTCATACTCACTCTGCCCATCAGGCAATCTCACAGTCACTCTACATAAGTCCCGCGGGCATCACTCATTAGGTACCTGCGCTCATTGGGGGTGTGTACAGACTCAGGAGGGGCTCCTACAGCCCAAGCGCTATAAACAAGCCACATCATGGCATAAATCACTCACAATATTGGCCAGCATCCACAGTCATATCATAACATCCTCACAAATTAGGCCCGCAACCTCACTCAGTCAGACACTCTCAATTTTCCCTTCAGGCCATAAATATACCGGGTTCTCGACCCAAAAATAGTGTTTCATTTTCAAGAAATGGTATCAAAATACTTTGAGTGTCAAAATAATTATCAAGAAAAGACTGAGTGAAAATCATAACATATCAGTGAGGAAAATAGTAAAACATACCTCAAGGGGTAAACAAATCGGCATTAGGCCCCAAACGTGGCTTACAGCCCAAATCATCTCAAAAATATATTGATACTAATAAGCATAGGCTTAAAAATCGGTTTTGCAACTCAATAGTTGCCTAAATAGGGAATATATTTCCAAAGTTCCAATCTTTGTATTCCAAAACCCGTGAAAGGGTGCAGAGTCCGGGGTTTTATACCCTCAGGACAGGATTTAAAGACATTACTTACCTCAAACTAGTCCGGAAACTATTCTGCAATACGCTTGCCTCTCGTATCAACCTCCAAATGCTCCAAATCTACCAAGTTCAGATTTTTATCATAAAATTATGCTTAAGGAATGAATTCCAATTGAAAAATATCGATTTTAAGCACAAAACCTGAAATCGGTCAAAACCCGACCCCCGGGCCCGCGTCCCGGAACTCAGAAATTTTTATACCAAAATGTACTTCTTCATCTCACGAGTCCGCATATAAAGAACACTAAAATCGTAGTTCATTTGACCCCTCAAATCGACCCCTAAAGGTCTCATAATCTCAAGCCCTAAACCCACCTTTTTTTACTGATTTTCATGAATAAAACACTGTGATTATGCTCCTCAATCACCTATAATCGAGTTTTAATGACCAAAATACTTACCTCTATGATGAACACTGATTCTCCCTCTTCAAAATCGACTCAAAAGGTTCTTCCCGTTCAAAAAACGATGTAAAAAGGGTTAATGGTCGCGGAGGGTTTATTTTATAATTGTCCAGATTTTTTACCTTCGCGATCGCGATCAACGCCCTGCGATCGCACTGACCAGCCCCTTATGACCTCCGCGATCGCGGTCATCACTCTGCTAACGCACTACTCTACCCATTCAACCCATCGCGATCACACAAGCACTCACGCATTCGCACAGAGCACTCAGCCACTCCCCTTCCCCACGCGCCAACACTGTGCGATCGCACAACTACAATCGCAACCGCACTGCCTTGCACCCCTTCTACTCCGCGACCGCAGGCCAGTGTTCGCGATTGCACAACACAAAATGTGCCTGCCTCAAATTAACTCTTCGCGATCACATTAATTCTCACGCGATCGCAGTGAAGGAGTAGTTGCTGTGCAAAAACCAGAAAACCAGCAATGTTTTAAAGTCCAAATGAGTCCGTTAACCACCCGAAATCAATCCCGAGGCCCTAGGAAACCCAACCAACTATACCAACACATCACATATGATCATTCAAACTTAGTTGCACTCTCAAAACACTAAAAATAACATCTAAACACCAAAATCACGTCGGATTCAAGCCTAAGAACTTCCAAATTTCTAAATTCCACCAACGATGCCGAAACTATCCAAAACACATCCGCTTGACCTGAAATTTTGCACACATATCCAAAATGACATTACGAACCTATTCCAACTTCCGTAATTCCATTCCGACCCCGATAACCTATTTTTCACTACCAATCGGAAATCGCCAAAAACTAACTTTCGCCAATTCAAGTCTAATTCTACACCGGACATCACAAAATTATTCCGAACACACTCCTAAGTCCAAATCACCTAAAAATCTATCCGAGCCATAAAATCCGTATTCCGAGGTTGTTTACCAATAAGTCAACTCTCAGTTGACTTTTCCAACTGTAAGGCTATTTTTAAGGACTAAGTGACTAATTTCTCATTATAGCCATTTCGATTTCAAGCCTACCAACTCTAACACATCAATAACAGTATAACCAACCTATGATAAGTCAATAACAGTAATTATAATACAAATTCTATGGAACGACCGACCGGGTCGTTACAACGACAAAGCACTACTGGACAAAGATTGCATCAGAAATAACTTGGCAAGATTCTTTAACAAAATCTTATTTTGTGGAGACTTTAATAGTCATGTAAAAAAGAATGCGTGAGAAAGTTGTAGATGCATGGTTACAAGTCTAAGTGGGAGATTATTGGGGCATATACTATTAACCATGCGTTTAGATATAGTATATTCTAATATTTATCATGGTTAAAAGTCTAAGAGGGAGATTGTTGGGATATATACTATTAACCATGGATTTGGTTTGGATATAGTATTTATTATGGAACAATTATTTATTCAATTTTAATAAAGTTTTAAATAGATTATATATTCGTCTGTGTCCTTTACTTATATAGTAGATGATTTAGTGTATAGAGTTTAGCTTATACACGGAAAATTAAATTATCGATTCTTATAAGTATAAAGTTTGAGTTCACAATCTAATGATGGAATTGGACAACCCATCATGGATGATTTTAGCACAAGATTAAATATAATTTATCTTGATTATGGGAATGGTTTAATTCCAACTTCTTGTGCTAGTACATTTTGTATGTATTGAACGGACCAAGTAGAGATAAGTATTTTATACTGACTTAATAAAATAAACTCTCTAGCCATTAAATGTACTTATACTCTTAATCTTGATATAATTATTATTAGCTGTGTATATTATTATTGTTTTGATTTATTAAAAGTCGATATTCTTTCGTGGGTCAATATGCCTGGTAAATTGGATAATAATAATGTACATTGGCGAAGTAATAGTTAGTTGATGGAATCCATGTCTCGGTTTAGAGATTGATGATACACCTTTATGAAAGCTTATAAGTTTTCATGTATAAACCCGGCCGGTGGATTTTGTATCCGACACATGAAATAAGTTAAGCGAAAGTCTAAAGAAAATAATCAATAAATTAAATCGTCAGTAATTTAATTTAATTGATTATTATCTAAATCTTAACATGGAGAGTTAAATAAGATTTAATGGATGAATTTCGAAATTGAATAAGGAGAGCAATTACAAATTTTTAGTGGAATAATTCGTAATTAATTATTAATATCGAAAATTACAAATTAATTTCATAATTGGAAGCCTTGTTAATTAAATTATGTGGTCCCTACTGTGCCTAAATAGTAGGAAATGAAGGAATCTTTTTTCTGTTGGAAAAGAAAACCCAACAGGTTTTGGAAAAGAGTTTTAACCTTTAAAACTTGTGCTATAAATACATAAGGTTTTCCACCTAGAAAAAGAAGAAGAAAAGGGGACCGAAAATTTCAGCCATGGTGGCCGAAATTTTCAGCAATTTTTTCCTAGGAATTTTGCCCACACGAAATTGCTATTTCCGGATATTATTTGGATAACACAATAGAAGACCGTGGAACACTCAGAGATCATGACCCTACGGGTGGTGGAGAATCCATTGAGTTGCTGTGGAATTGGAGGCTCACGTGGTAGAGGAGTTTTGTTCCCGCTTCAAGATGTAACCCGTGAAATCCCGGTTATGTTAGTTGTCTAGATTACATGTGATTTTGATGTTGGGATTGCTTCCGCCGCATATAATAATCCAACAATTTTCTAGTTGTTGTAGTGATCAAAGGATTTGGCTTAATAATCAGGTCATTTTAGTTGGTGATATTAAGTTATGTAGTTGATTACTTATATGTAGTAGGCCACCTTAACCAGATAGTGTAAAAGAACACAATGTCGTCAGTGCGCAGAAATTAAACAAATGATCAAATTACTGAGTTATACAGACAACAAATAGTCTTAATGAGCATCTATTTGTCTTTGTTAGTGTTAGATTAAACCGAGGGAAGACAACAACAAATCGTGTACCTTTTTGACGCAGCGGATATCGTTGAACTCACCATCAAAAAGAATTTCCAAAGTCAAACTTTGAATCTCTTTGAAAACAAAGTTAAAATTTCACGAACTATTTGAAGAGAAAGAAGGAAGTTTCTATCTTCTCTTTCCGCTGGAGAAGTAGGAAACTTAACGTGATTCACGTAAAAGAGAAGTTAACCCTCATTAAAAAAACGGATTAACCCCGTCACTATTTAACTGTGTATGGTGATTTACTTTGAGTAACTTTCTTTTACCTTATCTCTTTTAGATGGTTTCGGTCAACCCACATGGAGCGACCCAAGAGCCAAGCTCTATATCCAACATCTCCCACTTCGCTTATGCTAGGCTATACCCGAACCAATTTTATGTCAGTAAGATACGTAATTCATACAGACAAATAGTTTGTGGGACCTGCGAACATTAAGAGCTATAGTATTTCAAACTCATTAAAGTTGTACTATATCTCCATGTAGAAATCCAATCATGTATGGAAAGGATACATTACCAACAAGGATCTTATTACTCGCATTACCCCAGACGTCATTCGCTACTCCAGTAGTAGTTATTTGATCCCTCATCCTAGGAAGAGGTGAACTCGAATTCAAATGTAACATTGTACCCACATTTACACTCAATACCCTCATGGTAAGTGTAATGATCGGCTTGTGAATACAAGCTATTACTAATTTTAGTTGTCTTCCCTTTCCACTCGATTATATTCGTTCCAGATCAACTGCTTTCCTAGACATGCACTGTGTTGCCGAATCGCTCATGGCTATTTGTGACATGCTAAAGTAGAAACATCGATTGGCACTTCAAAATACAATATAAAGTCAAAGGGTATTTGTAACGACCCGGTCCGTCGTTACGCAGTATACGCATTTATTCCTTTATTTTTGTCTTGTAGTAGCTCGGTTAGACTGTTCATGGAGTGTTGGGGTTGGTTGGTTTGGGTTCGGAGTGAAAATAGAGTGGATTGAGACACTTAGTCTCTAACAAGAGCTTTAGAGTTGGAAAAGTCAACCTGGAGTTGACTTGTTGGTAAACGACCTCGAAATGCGGATTTTATGGTTCGGATAGATTCGTTAGGTGATTCGGGACTTAGGAGTGTGTTCAGAATATTTTTAGGGTGCCCGGTGTAGAATTAGGCTTGAATTGGCGAATTTAGTATTTTGGCGAATTCCGGTTGATAGGCGAGATTTTTATCCGAGGGTCGGAATGAGATTTTGAGAGTTGTTGTAGCTTCGTTAGGTCATTTTAGACTTGCCCGCAAAATTTTAGATCATTCGGAGATGGTTTGGTTGGGTTTTTGATCAAATGCGTGTTTCGGAAGTTTTTGGAAATGATAGGCTTGAATTGGATGAGAAATTATGGTTTTGATGTTGTTTTGGTGTTTTAATGGCTCGACAAAGTTTGAATAACCATGTTTGATATGTTGGTATGTTTGGTTGGGATCCCGAGGGGCTCGGATTTGATTTCGGGCGTTAAACGGAGAAGTTGGAACTTGAAATGCAGCTGAAGCTGCTGTTGCTGGTGCGATCGCACCTGCGATGCTTGGGCCGCAGGTGCGGATATCGCAGGCGCGGAAAACATGGCGCAGGTGCGAGGTTTGATCGCTGGGGCGGAAGGAAGATCGCACCTGCGAGGTCGCAGGTGCGGGAGATGGGTTCGCAGGCGCGGGCTCTGGGTGTTAAGTGAAGGACCGCTGGTGCAGTCAATATGTCGCCCCTGCGGGCCCGCTGTTGCAATAAAAAGGCCGCAGGTGCGAAGGGGGTCGCAAGGGCGGATGGATGTCCGCACTTGCGATGTCGCAGGCGCGAGAAAAGTATCGCGGGTGCGGAAGCTGGGCAACTTAAGTGGGATTCGCAGGTGCGGTTGAGAGGTCGCACCTGCGGAGTCGCAGGTGCGAGAAAACCATCGCTGTTGCGGAAATGCCTGGGCAGAACTATAAAAGGCAGCCTTCGCGAAATTAGCCCTCTTTCACCATTTTTACACACTGGTTGGAGGTTTTGAAGGGGTTTTGAAGAGGGATTTCGTTGTTTCTTCAAGGAGGTAAGTTTCTTGGACTCAAAACTCGTTATATTGTGCATTAAGAACGGTTTTTGATTGAAATCTTTGGTAAAAACAGTAGAAAAATAGTGGTTAGGGCTTGTGTTTAAGAGAAGAAGAATGGGGGAATTGGAGGACCATTTGAGGTCCGATTTTCGTGTTCTTGGTATGGTTAGACTCGGGAAAAGACAAGGAACCTAATGTTGTGAAAATTTCTGACTTTCGAAACGTGGGCCTGAGGGCCAGGTTTTGACCGAATTCGGGATTTTTTGTATTTTTGCTAAATTTTGATTTGGGGATTATTCCTTAGCACATTGTGANCTTCAACCTTGGAACTGAGGGGTTCAAGACCCCAATGTACATGCTAATTGATGATAGTTACTATGATACATTCGCCAAGTGACGGGCATAGGAGTGTTGGTTGATTTGTTGTGGCCCGTCTTATCCCCAGACACGGTTTAACTGTTGTTCCACCATGATATCCGTACTGTGAAGGCTATTAATGCGTAGAAACTAAAAGAAACATAACGAGTATAAATGATAAGACTTCATGTCTATATTTGGAGACCGGAAAGGGTCAGTTACTGTTGTTTCTATTGCGAACTTTACTTGTGCATACTCAGTCCTGTTATTATACATGTATTCGTATTTCAGTCTCAGAAATCATTTATTTATCATGCATTGCCATTGTTTGGGCTGTTTACATAATGAGAGGGTTGCGAGGAGACTGGTAATTCTGACTGGGTATGGGCCTAAAGCCGAATGTTGAGATGATATATCCTTCGTGGGCTTGATATATATATAGCGCTTGGGCCATATCCTTGGCGGCCCCTCCGGAGTCTTTACACCCCCAGTGAGCGCACAGTTATTGAGGGATGGATTTCCCTGGACATGGATTTGTCCGAGATATGAGATATTGAGGAATGGAATTCCCTGGCACAGATACTGTTTATGAGATATAGAGGGATGGATTTCCCTGGTACAGATTATGGATGAGTATGATATCCCGAAGATGGATTTCTCTGAAAGGCTTAATTGGCCTGCTCCCTCGGTACTTAGTGACTAAGTCACCACGTCGTACATGTTACGGGGTGGATTTACCTGGGCCAATGGCCAATTATGTGTACCGAGAGGACCACCTGTGAGAGTTGCATGTTACATACATGGCATTTATTTGTTATTCACGGATTTGACTAAGTTCTAGGGTCATTTACATAACATGATTGTCACTGATATTCTCGGTTAATTTCTGAAATATTCATTATTCGAATTATTGTTTACGGAGGTTGAGTTCGTCACTATCTCCTCAGACCGTAGGTTATTTTTTTTACTTACCTGCACACTGTGTGTGCAGATCCAGGTGCACCGAGATTTGATGCGGATCAGTGATAGCAGCTTATCTCTCAGAGCCGACGAGGTAGCAGCTGGCGTTCGTTGTCCCGTCCCTCATTTCCTTATTTTTCCTCCTGTATTAGAAATTGGAAACTTAAAACTTCAGTATTATTTCTCAGTTGTATTGATGTTAGTAGCTCATGACTGCGTGACTCTAGATCCTAGGTTGATTGTGGGAGCTTATTTCTTCTGTTAGACTACTTTTAACTGATTAAAAATTTCCGTATTTCTATGAGTTGAGCCAAAAATGAGTAAATTTCTCTAGTAAATGAATTGAGTATTGTTGTAACGGTTGGCTAGCCTGGTTCCACGACAGGCGCCATCACAACCCGGAAACGGGTCGTGACAAGTTGGTATCAGAGCACTAGGTTGAATAGGTCTCACCAGTCATGAGCAGGTTTAGTAGAGTCTTGCGGATCGGTACGGAGACGTCTGTACTTATCTTCGAGAGGCTGCAGAACCCTTAGGAAACTTCATATCCTTGAATTCTGTCGTGCGACTCTGTTGATTCTTGGAACTAAACTCTCATTGTTTCATCCTCTCACAGATGGTGAGGACTCGTGCTACCGGCAGTGATGACCCGGCACCAGCGGGACCAGTTTGAGGCCGAGGTCGTCGTGGTCGAGGTCAGGCTAGGGGAAGGGGTGCAGCGCATCTGGTACGTAGGGCAGCACCTGAGGATCCTCCCATTGCTCAGGATCAGACGCTCGCAGTCGAGGTTCCAGCGGGGCAGGACCCGGCACCAGCTGTGCCTATAGTGATCCCAGGTCTTCAGGAGACCTTGACTCAGATTCTGACAGTGTGCACCAGCTTAGCACAGGCGGTCGCTCTATCTTCTTCTGCTACCACATCTCAGGCCGGGGGAGGCATACAGACTCCAGCTGCCCAGACTCCAGCTGCCCAGACTCCTGAGTAGGTTCTTCGGGGGCTTCAGACACTGAGAGTAGCCCCAGTCCAGCCCGTTGCTGCCGCGCCGGATTTCGTGGTCCCTGCCTTGGCAGATGATGAGCAGC